>JAQFVV010000045.1:4002152-4222152 GCA_028023455.1 Epiperipatus broadwayi
ATTTTCTTCACACAACTTTTCAAACAACCTAGAATTTAACATGTTGCTACGAATCTTATTTACTGCTATTGTAACGAATTGGAGAGATTGATATAATCTGATATTTAGATTTTTAGCTATTAAATATTGTCAGTGAATGATGCAGTGAATTGCAAATATACCATGTACTTTTGTTTTTAATAGCTTATAAAATTGTGATCATGACCAAACATGTCTGGTGCTCCATTTGCTGCTACCAATATTATATTTGTTAAGGGGGCCACCGTTCCATGAAATAGACTTTTAAAACATTAAATATTGATTTACCTTTAGTATTTGTTGACAAATTTTCTGCAAACAGCAATTCTTGATAGATTTTTAGGTCCATAACAAAACGAACATATGCCAGTAATAGTGCTTCATTACCAGTTGAAGTTGACTCATCAACTTGAAGGGGGAAATGGTTTGTTTTTAAATAATTACACAAGAAGTTTTCTACATTGTAATTCATTTTGTCAATATATCTTTGAACTGTGTTGTCACTCAAAGGAATTTTTTTGATTAGATCATATGCAGATTTATATAGAACAGTTTTAAAAACCTCCTCAATGGCTGGCAAAATCAGGTATTCTCTGATAGTATGAGCTTTCCTGTTTTTGCTATGAGTAATGAAATATTTTAAATTGCTAGCAAACCATTGTTGTCTTATTTGGCATTGAAGCAAACATGCTGTCTAGCGTGATTCTCTTCTGAAGTTTTTCTTTCAATGTTTTAAAGTATATCAAATCTTTAGCTGTTTTATCAGGATGCAACCTTCTCACATGATCCTCCAGTTTATATGGTTTGATAGCATTGTTGCATAAAACTTTGATGCACAAAACACACATGGGCAAATGCTTGTCTGACAGTTATGGAATAAATCCAAACTTCAAATAATCAATGCTATATTGCCTACATTTTTTATTTAGCTTCTACGATGTTGATTAGAAGATATTTGTTCACAAAAACAAGCTATTTAAATCACATAAGATAAAAAAATTTAAATTAATTGACTGGAGTAAGACTATAGAGGCACTTACATTAAACATATCATACCATTTATACCTTTCTTAAACACTTTATCGATACTTTTATTTATATCAAACTAACAGTTTCGGCTGTCCTGCAGTCATCATCAGAGCTACAATATTCAAATATATAATTATATAATTAATACACTTATTGATATAATTATTTAAAGAGTAAAATAATAAAATGGGAAATAATTATTTATAATGGTAATATTAACGTGTATATTTATTTTTTGTTTATATTGTGTATTTAATTACGTATATCAATATGTGTGTATTAATTATATAATTATATATTTGAATATTGTAGCTATGAGGATGACTGCAGGACAGTCAAAACTGTTAGTTTGATATAAATAAAAGTATTGATAAAGTGTTTAAGAAAGGTGTAAATGATATATGTTAAAGTAGAAATCAATACATAGGAAAAGAAGAAGTAGAAAATTATATCACTTACATTAAAACTAAGTATAATGAAAATTGAAAAAGTATCTGAACAATTCTTACTCCTTTAACACAAAATCTTAAAAAAAAAACATCTACACAAACAAAAACAAAGCTTTAAAAGTAGAAAATAATTATTTTTTACTACATCGGAAGGACTGATTATTTCTTTGTTTGGATATTTAATTTTTTGTTCAAGCATGCAATTAGAGTTTTTGATCATGTTTTGGCGGGTATTTTTATTTGAAATATTTAACTAAAAAACATGGCCAAGGTCATAATCTGGATACCTAACTAACTAAAAGTTTGTATTCACTTTTTTTATATACTCCTAAACAAGATGTTTTTGATTCTCTTTGATTTGCATCTGTATTTTGCATTAAATAAAGTTAATATTTTTCAGCCACTTCTCAAAATTCAGAATAGAAATAATCAATGTTTGATTCTAATACTCCTATTTATAATTGCCTAATTTAACATGTCCGTGCAGAAGTTTTAGTCGGAACAAACTTTATTCACTAAGTGCAGTTGCGCAATGCGATGCTGATATGAAAACTTGTAGAAACTTGTACGTAATCTTAGAACACTACGGAGTAGATACCTAAATAATCTCGTGAACCAAAAATTATTTGATTTTGTCATATTTTAATAATATGCAGGAAAAATTACGTTTAAATATCAGCGAGAAATACTGAGATAATTCAAAAAATTATAATTTTTCAATAAAAAACGTAGTAAAAACTACTGTTATCTTTATTTTTAGAAGCTATATTGTAATTTTTGTGACTTGCAAGAATTATAATAACAAAAGCCAAAACTTATTCTACCTATTCATATAATTATTTCAAATTTAAAATATCTACTTAAAAGTTTACAAAATGTCTGAAATAATGATTTTGATGTGTGGACCTCCCAATTTTTTGTCACTGACAAGGACCCCTTAAAAGTGGAAAATGATCCCTGGGCTCAATATTGACCACTTTGAAAACTACTGCCCTATATTGTGTTATGAAGTATTCCCATTATTTTGATCAATGTAGTTAAAAAATTGCAATTTTTCATCAGAAAAAATCATATAACTATCATAGAAATAAATGTGACTACATGACCAAAAAAATTTAAATAACTCTCAAATTCAAATGTCAAAAATATTAGTAATTAAGAAATGACAAAAATATTAGCAAATCACATAACCAAAAAAAGGCAATCCAAATATGAAAGTAAAATATTTAACAAGTATAAGTAACTAGGAAGCAACAACAAAAAACGAATGCTAAAAAAACAACAATGCTAAAGTATTTTACTTTTAAAATATAGCATATCAATAAACAATATTTTGCAAATTTTGTAATTAGGAAATGACCAAAACATTAGCATAGTCACATGATCAAAAACAATAAATTAAATCACTCAAAATCAAATGTCTAAAATATTAGTAATGTGGAAATGCTTCCAAAAATTAGCATAATAGAAAATTTAAAACAATGCTAAAGTATATTGTTATTTTCATTAAATCCAATTAAATTATATACTTTACTTTTAAAACAGCATTATATTCTATTTTTAAAATAGCATATCAAATGCAAAGTAGCAAAATACATTACTAAAACCGAGATTAAAAAAAATATTAGCACAATCAATGAAATGCAAATTAGCAAATAATATTTGACAAAATAAATAACTGCCTACATAGAAAAACTTATTAACCATAGTTTAAAAATTACTAACTAACCTATGAAAAAATAAAACATATACTTATGGTGGCAGAGTAAACTTTGATAATTTATTGAAACTACTTTGTTAAATAGTATGTAAATAGTTGTTACCTATAATTATTAAATATTAAAATCCAAGCATTGTGGATATTTTTTTGAGTGCAAAAGAAAAAAAAATCAAAAATATTTGCAGGACACGAAAAAAATGCATGGGGTAAAAAATTTCAAAAGCAATAGTTTAGCAAATAATATTTAATCAAAAAAATAAACAAATTAAGGACAAAAAACTTATTTCTACTTCTTCTCCTTATTTGCATAGCTTAAATATATATATACCCTTATACTCCTCAATTAACACTTTACAATGCAATTTTAACATATGATTTATTTCTTCTCGCTTGCAGTTTCAATAAATAGTATTACTGAACGATTTTTGAAATAATGGGGATATAAAAAAATAAATGTTTATTTTTTTTAGCAAATTTTTTATGTAAAGGAAATTAATTGATTATAAATACAAAATAAAAGAATATATATATATATTTTTAAAAATATTAAAAATCCATAGTTCAAAATACTGTTTAAAATGTCATTTATGTATGTATATTTGTACTTGTATGTATCGGTATATATATATGGTTAGGTATTAAATGTATATGTTTAAATGTTGTAGCTCTGATAATGAGTGCAGGGCAGTTGAAACTGTAAGCAAGAAGAAATAAATCATTAGATAGATAGATAGATAGATAGATAGATAGATAGATAGATAGATAGATAGATAGATAGATAGATAGATAGATAGATAGATAGATAGATAGATGGATGGATGGATGGATGGATGGATGGATGGATGGATGGATGGATGGATGGATGGATAGATAGATAGATAGATAGATAGATAGATAGATAGATAGATAGATAGATAGATAGATAGATAGATAGACACTATATCCTAGTTTGTATTACGAAAGTTAATATTGAATATCTAATACATATATTTATTTGTTGTTTACAAGTAGTGAAGAATTAATTAGAATATAAGTTGTTGTTTTTTTTTTTTTTCATATGTCATAGCATCGGTCGGGACGTGAACCCACAACCGTTTGCAACCAATTACTTGCTTGCAAGGCGGTGCAATACCTTTCGGCTAACAACGCTTGACTAGAGTTTTGCTGTTGAATATAAACTGTTTTTACAATTTAGTGTTGAATGTTAAAAACTGTAAAAGCATATTACACACAATTAAAAATAATAATTTAAAAAAAACAATATATTGTTTGATGAAATTTTATCAAACTTCTTAATAATTAGGAAAGAAGCCAAAACGAAATAATACATATATATATAGTGTAATCATGTGACCAAAAAAATCAAATAATTCTAAGTTAAGTATCAAAAATATTAATAATTAGAAAACAGCCTAAAAGAGAGCTGAAAATTTAGTACAATCGTGTGACCAACATTCTCCCTACATATCTATACAAATCAAATATCAAAAATTGTAATTAGAAAATGAGCTTTAAAAAATGAGCACAATCACATGACCAAAAAATAATTTACTTAAATTAAAGGTTACTAGTGTTGTAAAACATTTAAAACAATACTAAAGTATTTAATTTTAAAATATTGTGGCAAAATATGGCCCTAATCTAAATATAGCAGTTTAAAAAAATATTGCATAAACTAACTCCAGCAAGATTGTTCGTGGTTAAAGTATTTAAATATTACAATGAACAAAAAAGCAATAATTCAAGCCATAAAGAGTTTAATTATAAGATATATTAAAATCTTAAGATATAATGGCAGAATATAGAAAAAGTATATAGCAAATTGACTTATCAAAAAATGGCCTGAAACAGAAGTATTTTAATTTTATAATTAACAAGTTATCAAATGTTTAATTACAGGAAAAAAATTAGTAATGAACGTATCATAACTATTAAAATTAATAAATAAAACTATAAAAACATATACATGATTTAAAAATAAATTAATAAACCAACATGAATATTAAAAAGGATTTTACATTGCCCCAATGTTCTGCAAACTTGTGTCCAGATGGGAAAAAATTGTTGGGGTTACCTGATCCTCTGAATAGGCTAAAATTTGACCTCTTACTTTTTTCATATGGTAAAAAATAAAATATCCATATTTAAAATCTTAAAGTAATATGAAAATTTTCATGAGTCAATAATTACATGGGAAATACTTTATGTTGATTATTTTTGATCAGTATATAGGTATATTAGCAGAAATAAGCAAGTGGCGGGGGGGGGGGGTTTCAGAATTGTCTTCTTCATGTTAGACATTTGAAAAGATTTAAAATCTAAATGTAAAACAGGAAAATATAAGGTTTTGTCCATCAAACAAAATTAAATGATTAATTTATAAATATTATCTATTTGTTAATAGTGCGTTTTTTAGTTTGATGTCTTTGTTTTGTTTGCGACTAAAAATAAACATCCGTTAATGTTTTTTGGAAATATGTTTTATTTTTATTTATTTTAATATTTGCTAGTTGTTATTTTATTCTTGATTTAGTACTGATGTTAATCTCCAAATATCTATGCAACTATCTAATTATCTGACTTTCTATTTACTAGTCAGTCTTTCTTTCTATTTTTTATGGTCATCTTTCTATATATAATTTGCCTTTTTCTCTATATGTTTTTTATATATCTATCTATTTATCTAATTTTCTATTTATTAATGTATGTATGCGCCCAACAATTTATTTAACTATCTAGCCACTCACCCATTCCTTATCTATTTATCGCTTATCTACCTATCAATCTGTCTCTCTTTATGATTATTTATTTGATTTTCTACTTATCTATTTATTTGTGCATCCAACCATCCATTTAACTATCTAGCAACTCATCCATCCCTTGTCTATCTGACTACTTACCTATCTATCTAAATGAATATCTGTCTGTCTATTTATTTATCTGTTTTTCTTAGTGTCCATTCATTTATACATTCAACCATCCACTTAACTATTTAGTCACCCATCTATTCTACCTACTTACCTACATAAATGCTTATTTGTTTGTCTCCCTGTAGGTTTATCTATCTATTTATCTGTCTCTATTATCTAATTATCTGCTTTTGTTTACCAATCTATTCATTCACTCATTCACCTATTTGTCCCTCTATACCAATCCGGCCATTTAACTATCCTCTCTAACTATGTTTCTATCTATCAGTTTATCTCTTTAACTATCTATATCATTTTCTATCTATCTATCTACTCATTATTCTATCCATTTATATAATTATCAAATTAACTATTATTTTAGTCACCCATCAGTCTATCCATATATCTACCTCTGTGCCTAATGATCTATTCATCCATCAGTCTATCCAAGCATCAATTTCTCTAGCTATTTATTCATTTATTTCATTATCTATCTATTTATTTATCTATCTATTTTTCTATTTATTTATTAATCTATGCATTTAACTATCGAAGCATTCATTTATCTATATGATTATTACTCATCCATCAATCAATCCATCTATCTATCTATGTATTTATCTATTTATTGATCTAACTGTTTATCTATCCATTTATTTATCTATTCATCTATCTATCTCTGTTTTTATTTATTTATCTATCTACCTGTCTGCATTTTTATATGTCTATTCTTTTATCTATCCAAAAAATGCATCAATTTAACTATTTATCCACTCGCTCATTTAGTCATATATTAGATATCTATCTACTTACATGCTTAACTTTATCTATCTGTCTGTCTATCTATCTATTTATTTATCTATCCATACATTCATCAATCTATCTATCTTTTCACTTATGTGACTATTTACCTCTTTTTATGTGCCTTTATCTGTCTATGGAGCTAAATAATAGGATACATAAATAAATAGACGGGTAAAAAAACAAATAAATAAACAAATAGACAGACAGATAGATAGAAATATGGATAAATAAATAAACATATAGAGAGACAGACAGATGGATAAGCACTTATGCAGATGGATAGGTTGTTAAACTAGATAAGGTATAGATGGGTTGCTAGATAATTAAAGGGATAATGGGATGCATAAATAAATAGATAGGCAGAAAACCAGAAAGATAGATAACTTTAAAGAGAGTCAGGTAGGTATATAAATAAATAAGGAATGGGTGGGTGGCTAGACAGTTAGATGTATTATTGGATGCGTAAATAAGTTGATAACTAGTCCAGTTAAATAGATAGCTAGATATACAAATAAACATATAGATCAGGTAGATTATGTATAGCTAGATGACTGTAGGCAAAGAGAAAGATTGGCAGTTAAATAGAAAGCAGATAATTGTTCAGTTAAATGGATGATCAGAAGACACCAGAACATCAAAAATAAATAAAAACAACAAATATAAAAAATAACAAATAAAAAGAAAAACGTATTTCCAAAAAGCATTAACAAATGTTTATTACTATTAATCACAAACAAAACGACATTAAATTAAAAAAAAAAAAAATCTCAATTAACAAACAAACAACAGTTATAGATTTTAAAAAAACTTCCATTTAATTTTGTTTGACAAACAAAACATTATTACCCCCCCCCCACCCGCTTTACATTTAGGTATTAAACCTTTCAAATGTCTAACATGATGAAGATAGTCCTGAAAATAACCTTTCTATTCCCCCATACTGATATATTTCTGGTAATATTCTATTTATATACTGATCAAAAATAATCATTAAGATTTTAAACATTATGAAAAGTATGTTTTAATTTTTTAATCGGCTATTTTTTTTTTTTGGACTGTTCTAAAAAAAAATGTGGCATTAAAGGTTAAAGGTTAATCCATTCAGAAAAACAGGTAACTAACCGTTTTCTTCTTTCTAGACATCAGCTTGCAGGGCATTGAGGTAATGTAAAATTCATTTTTATGTTAGTTTATTAATTTATTTTTAACAGTGTGTAATGTTTTTATAGTTTCATTATATTTTAATATTTATATATGTTCTTTACTAATATTAAACATTTGATAACATTTACTATATGATACTTATTAAACAATTCAAAACAAAACAACACTCTCCATATAGTAGTGCCATCTTGTGCTAACTAGAGCAATCAATGAGATAGTGATCATGTGATGTTTATATGATACTTGTTAATCGTAAAATTAAATTGGTTTTGTTCAGTCATTTTTTTATAATTACATTAAGTATGCACTTTTTTCTGGATTCTGCTGCTACTTCTTAGAATTTTAAACTTTTGATTTATTGCTTTTTTGTTAATTATATTTAAATACTTTAATTTAAGAACAATCTTGCTTGTGTTAATTTATGTAATGTTTTTTTTTTCAGCTGCTATGTTTACATTAGGCCAGCATATGTTCATATTCTGCCATCTTATATCTTATAACACTAATAATTTTTGATTTTTTTTAAAAAAATAGATCACATGATTTTTGATCATTCCCTAATTACTACGTTTGATATTTGATTTCTAGAGATATAGAGGGAGATCACATGATTTTTCTAAATTTCCACTCTCCTTTGTTGGTTATTTTTATTAATATTTGATCTCTAGTGTTATTTGATTTTTTTAGTTACATGATTATGCTATATATGTTTTTCCTTTTGGGATATTTCTTAATTATTAATATTTTTGATGAAATTGCTCATATATTAATAAATTGTGGATAATCATTTTGTAGCGTCATTTTCACTACACCAATTATGCATGGGAGGGACTGTTTTCTGTCTTCTTTAACACTGTGTAAAAAGATGTAATCATAAACATATGACCAAAGATATTTCGCATTTGTACTATTACATGTCTTTGGTCATATATTTATAATTACATCCCTCCATAAGGTGTTAAAAGCAGATAGAAACCAATCTCTACCTTCCATAAGAGTGGTTTAGTAAAAATTAAACTACAGATATATTATTTTTAAATGGATAATCTCTAGTCTAATAAATTATTAATAAAAATTATTAATATTGTTTATGAAATTATCTTTTTTAATCATGTGTAATATGCTTTTACAGATTTTGAAATTAAACACTAACCTGTAAAACCAGTTTTAATTCAACAGCAAAGCTCATAATTCCCTTGAACCTGATATAAATAACACACACACACATATATATATTGTACCAATCGGAATGTAAGTGAAGATCGAATCTAACCGCAAAAACAATATCTGCACTACAAGGGCGCCATCTAGGCATTTGAGCCTAGAAAAATTTATAAAGTAGGCAGATACGCGCTGTTAAGATTCCACTTTCTTTAAATATTCCGACCGTTAGCCCAAGTCACTAGCTCAGCGGAGACGCAGAGATAAAAATCTATAAATTTTATATCTTAAATATAAAATAATAAAAGCCACTGCCAGAAATTAACACATAAAAATATTTATTTACGCACATATAAAATAATATTTAAATTTTGAGGAATAAATTTAACGTTTATAATTTTATATTGATCTTTAATTCTAAATTTAAGTAGATTGCAAATAATGAGTTTACTATTTATTTAGAGGGTCGAGTATGAATGGACTACATAGGTCTGCATTTGAAAGGAAAATATTCTTCCCTGATTTAACCTTAGGCAACAAATTTCGCAATCAACTGGCGCCAATCCATCTGATACATTCATGTATTCAATGTAGCATGATACGACAACACAAAATACTATATTGTCAGGAATGTACATCTGAACAATAAGTAGAAATAGAGAAGAGATTGACTCTCCACCAACAGGAATGTGACATCTGTTGGCAAGTAGATCAATAAACAAAAAACTCCATAGGAATGGACTGCGGTCTTCTGCCGACTTACAAACCCATCCATAGGCAAACAGAGGGTGTGTGGCGTATATCTATAATCCTGCCCGTAGCGGACCTCATACTACATCTACTAATTACACAAATATATCCAATCCATTGAACCAATTCAACTACGAAATGAATAACCTAAGATTACCCTCCCTTAATATAACTTTACAAACTATATAGCCATTCACGCCCGACTTAATTTTAACATTTAAATACGTTCGCACAGATTTGTTTAAAAATGTTGGGTATAGATCGATTACATAGATTCCACGGTCAAAAACATTTCAAAATAAACATAAACGATCAAAATACAAAATTATTGATACCGACAATCGCAGAGGGAAACTTATAAGTAACCCAATAGTATTCACCATAAGATACTTGCGTTGTCACCAATAACTTAAAAGACATCCGAATAAATACATTTTAGATACTCACCGTAAGGTATCATTATTTATCGAATGTCTATATATTTTGATCAAATATGAAAACCAAAATATAATTAACCGCAAACGAATCCATGCAAGCGTCTATAAACAACTTAAATTTCATACATTTAACTAATCTTTACAATAAGAAAAAAAAAATTGAAATGATGTTTATCAATCGGAAAACATATAAAATTAAACATTATTAATTTGATTTAAAGACTTACAAAAGTCAGATAAGAGTCCGTTTTAACATTTCAGTTGGCTTGTTTATCAATTTGTAAAACTTGACGAAAGTTCTTGATTGATTTTAACAATTGTTCATTTCATATAGCTTATGGTATAAGAGTCCAGGCTTCTGCTTTTATTAATTCCCGCGACGCCTCCGTTGGAAGGGAATGTTCTGGAGATGGCAATAGCTGGTTCAAAGTATCACAGTCTTTTCATTTTTTTTTTTTTAATAGAGAGTGTGGTATGTGCGTCATACCTCATCTCTCAAACACAAAACGCTGGAACTCAATATTTTTTTCTTTTTATAGTCCTCCTATGGATTCCATGAACCAAAAACGTCACTGTTCTGTTTTTTCGTTATGGTCCGGGCCTTTATTTGGCTTCCATTGGTCAAGCTAAAATCCCTTTCTTCTCTTATCTAACTTTCCATCTGACTTTTTAATTAAACAGCTTTTAGATAATTAATAAACAATCATTTCCATTTATAGATTACAGGAATTAATTAATACCTGTTTTTATTTTAACTTACGTTATTTTTTTATTAAAATACTTTTATAAATCTTTTTTTATAAAAAATACATTCAAATACCTTTTTTTATTTATTAAAAAAAATATTTTTAAAGTTTAGCATCTGTGCGAATATCTATACGTATAACAAACATTTTTAATTTTAGCGTTTAGTTTTTTACTTTTATTTGCGAACTTTTAAGTTTTTATTTTAAATTAATGTAACGACATATTTATATATCGTTATATATCAGTAAACTTCCTCAAAAAAATAAAAACATTAAAAAAAAAAAAAAAAGAATTTACTTAGTGTTAGTAATTACGTTACACAAATTGATTATATATGAAAATTTCAAAAGGACAAAACTTTTTTTTACAAGACAAAACAGTAATTACACACAAATATAATGATTAAAAAAAAAAATGTTGACTGTTGATTCCTTATTACCAGCTAAATTTCTGCCCCCTCCCTTCCAAGTTTCATTTCTCCTACCTTTAAGTGTTATTTAGGCAAGTTAAATGATTAAATTTTAAACAAGACTTTTTTAAAAAAAAATTATGATTTATATTTATTAATTACGTTTTATTTATTACTTTTTTATTCCTCGTATTTCTCTTTACATATGCGCAATTTTTCTTACTGGCAGTACCTTTTTACACAAAATTTAAACTATAACTTTACGTTAATACAAAACATATATCTATATAATTTTCAGAAAAAATTTACGGGCATGATTCACTTTTAAAATTCTCAGGGCACTCGTGTTTATTAAAGATCGGCCCAAGTTGGGTAGCCAGTTTGTACCAATCGGAATGAAAGTGAAGATCGAATCTAACCGCAAAAACAATATCTGCACTACAAGGGCGCCATCTAGGCATTTGAGCCTAGAAAAATTTATAAAGTAGGCAGATACGCGCTGTTAAGATTCCACTTTCTTTAAATATTCCGACCGTTAGCCCAAGTCACTAGCTCAGCGGAGACGCAGAGATAAAAATCTATAAATTTTATATCTTAAATATAAAATAATAAAAGCCACTGCCAGAAATTAACACATAAAAATATTTATTTACGCACATATAAAATAATATTTAAATTTTGAGGAATAAATTTAACGTTTATAATTTTATATTGATCTTTAATTCTAAATTTAAGTAGATTGCAAATAATGAGTTTACTATTTATTTAGAGGGTCGAGTATGAATGGACTACATAGGTCTGCATTTGAAAGGAAAATATTCTTCCCTGATTTAACCTTAGGCAACAAATTTCGCAATCAACTGGCGCCAATCCATCTGATACATTCATGTATTCAATGTAGCATGATACGACAACACAAAATACTATATTGTCAGGAATGTACATCTGAACAATAAGTAGAAATAGAGAAGAGATTGACTCTCCACCAACAGGAATGTGACATCTGTTGGCAAGTAGATCAATAAACAAAAAAACTCCATAGGAATGGACTGCGGTCTTCTGCCGACTTACAAACCCATCCATAGGCAAACAGAGGGTGTGTGGCGTATATCTATAATCCTGCCCGTAGCGGACCTCATACTACATCTACTAATTACACAAATATATCCAATCCATTGAACCAATTCAACTACGAAATGAATAACCTAAGATTACCCTCCCTTAATATAACTTTACAAACTATATAGCCATTCACGCCCGACTTAATTTTAACATTTAAATACGTTCGCACAGATTTGTTTAAAAATGTTGGGTATAGATCGATTACATAGATTCCACGGTCAAAAACATTTCAAAATAAACATAAACGATCAAAATACAAAATTATTGATACCGACAATCGCAGAGGGAAACTTATAAGTAACCCAATAGTATTCACCATAAGATACTTGCGTTGTCACCAATAACTTAAAAGACATCCGAATAAATACATTTTAGATACTCACCGTAAGGTATCATTATTTATCGAATGTCTATATATTTTGATCAAATATGAAAACCAAAATATAATTAACCGCAAACGAATCCATGCAAGCGTCTATAAACAACTTAAATTTCATACATTTAACCAATCTTTACAATAAGAAAAAAAAAAATTGAAATGATGTTTATCAATCGGAAAACATATAAAATTAAACATTATTAATTTGATTTAAAGACTTACAAAAGTCAGATAAGAGTCCGTTTTAACATTTCAGTTGGCTTGTTTATCAATTTGTAAAACTTGACGAAAGTTCTTGATTGATTTTAACAATTGTTCATTTTATATAGCTTATGGTATAAGAGTCCAGGCTTCTGCTTTTATTAATTCCCGCGACGCCTCCGTTGGAAGGGAATGTTCTGGAGATGGCAATAGCTGGTTCAAAGTATCACAGTCTTTTCATTTTTTTTTTTTTAATAGAGAGTGTGGTATGTGCATCATACCTCATCTCTCAAACACAAAACGCTGGAACTCAATATTTTTTTCTTTTTATAGTCCTCCTATGGATTCCATGAACCAAAAACGTCACTGTTCTGTTTTTTCGTTATGGTCCGGGCCTTTATTTGGCTTCCATTGGTCAAGCTAAAATCCCTTTCTTCTCTTATCTAACTTTCCATCTCTTTTTAATTAAACAGCTTTTAGATAATTAATAAACAATCATTTCCATTTATAGATTACAGGAATTAATTAATACCTGTTTTTATTTTAACTTACGTTATTTTTTTATTAAAATACTTTTATAAATCTTTTTTTATAAAAAATACATTCAAATACCTTTTTTTATTTATTAAAAAAAATATTTTTAAAGTTTAGCATCTGTGCGAATATCTATACGTATAACAAACATTTTTAATTTTAGCGTTTAGTTTTTTACTTTTATTTGCGAACTTTTAAGTTTTTATTTTAAATTAATGTAACGACATATTTATATATCGTTACAATATATATATATATGCAATGTTAATTCCCTTAATAGAAACTAAATTATAATATGTATATATATAAAGAACAAAGATTAAACTCTTTTCATATAATTATATCCTACTCAAAGAACTTGAGTTAGCAAGTTCATATGAAAAAATATGTCAAAACAAAATTAGATTTATAACACTAAGCTAGCTTTTGCCAAATTTTCACCAGAATCATAATGCAGAATAACACCACCTAGTTGGTAATCTGAATATATAGTGGCTGAAAAATATGTAAATTTGTCCCAGTATGCAAATTATGTGTTCCGTTTCTTTGATAATGGGATGTAAGAGAAGTCTTTCTGTTGATTGAATGCATGTCCCTGCAATTGACTCTGCCTCTCTAAATTTTCTTTTTCTATCATCCCTCTCTGTGCATATTGTTTTAACTTTAGAGGGAGAAAAGATGTGACCCATAGCCATCTGGTGTTCGCCAAAAATTGATTTGTGATTGTGACTTGATTTTGCTTTTTTATATAGATGGGTGTGCTGGGCAATTTTCATTGACTTATTAACCTGAGATTCACCATGGTATGCCACACTGCAGGCTGAGGCAGGGCATGAGATTTTATATATGATTTGGGAAGAGTGTTCAAAAGGAATTTTATCCTTGGTATTGTTTAGAAAGTTGTTGAGAGAGGGAGGTGATATAAAACTTACTCTATAAGAGTCAGTATAGATTTTCTGGAGTTTTGTTGAAATCTGTGAGATGTATAAAAGGCTGATGTATGGTTTGGCTGGGTTGGAATTATTGGAAATTTGTTAATGTTCTTGTCGAATTTTTCTACTATTTTTAATTAACTTAGTATAATTATATTCACTATCCATTAAGTCTTTAATATATAATTCAATGTAAGTTTTTTTGTCTGTTTCCTATTTATATAATTTGTTTCTATTAATTCTTATTAAACGTGATCACATAATACTTATATAAGGCTAAAACCTTAGTACATGCATCTTGAGTGCTTAATTTTAACAAGAAAGACCTCTACAAATCATAATGCAAGATTCGACTTCATAAAGATAAGAGGGATCCTCTTATCTCTGAACCTATTTTCTTAATTATATATGCAAATCTAAAGCATATTGATTTGGGAGCATGAAGCTAATAAATTTTTCACTGATTAAGTCCACTATTTCTGTTAAACATTAACGTTCACAAAATCTTTCGATTTATGAATCAATATTCAGATATTAAATTTAGAAATATTCTGAATCAATTTAAAGTTGTAAATATTAATTCTTATTAAACACAATGTCAGCATGTAATATTTTGCTTCATGCTCCCAAATCAATATGCTTTAGATTTGCCTATATAATTAAGAAAATAGTTTCAGAGATGAGGGTCCATCTTATCTTTATAAAGTTGAATCTTGCGTTATGATTTGTAGAGGTCTCTCTTCTTAAAATTAATTACTCAAGGTGCATGTACTAAGGTTTTAGCCTTATATAAGTATAATTTGTTTCTGTATAAGAAATTATTTAGACCTGCCATTTTGTGTTCAAATGGAACATTAAATTGGGGATGGATAGCTCCTTTGACTTGAATTGGTTTTAAGTTCATTTTATGTTCAAGAATGTCTTTATTCCTTTATATATGCAAGTCCAAAAAATTTATGCTTTAAGTCCTCTTCTTCAATAGTCCATCAAGTGGAGATGTTTTGTTTAGTTCTATGTGAATATTATTGATTTTGTTTTCTGTAGCACATATAAGCATGTCATCAATGTATCTCATATATATTTCATTTATTCTACTGGTGTCATCAGTGAAGTGCTAGGATATTCAAGCATTAGATTCTTAAAGCTTGTTAAAAGCTTATTTTGCAAGCTCTATATATAACATTTGTAAATACAAGCTTATTAAATTAGGTCATGTGACATCTGACTTGATTTTTTTTTTTAATATTCTGTTTAATACAAAATCTAAATATTGTGGAAGGATGAGTTTTCAAATTTTGAGAAAACAAGGTTGCTGGTAATTCCATTAAGTGGAAGTCCCATAGATCATCCACTCATCATTTTATAAAATTTCCCTTTGGCACAAGCTATTATTTTATTACTGATCTTCTTCATACTATCAATTATAAAATCTTTTCCATGCTGATTGTAATTGTGCTGCTGCAAAATTTCTTCATACAATGGTGATGGATAAGTCCCTTAGCACTGGCCTGTAAATCTCCTTTATAATCAATGAGGCAAGTATGTGGTGTTCATTAATTTTGATATTTTTTAATTTTCACGATGCACTCGTATGAGAACTTAATAGTTTAGGGGATAAACTCAAGGTCATGTAGCCAATCTGTTATTTTCTTAGTTGTCCTAAAATAATATGCTCCAGTGAAGTTAATCATCAATCTCAATGGAGAATCTTTTTTGTGAAAGTTGATGTTTGCAAACATACACAGGGGTATTACTGCTTTTGGGTACATAGTAAGATACTCAGCCCATGTATATGCCTTGCCACAGAATTTATACAGAATTGTGGGAATGAATTTGTCTTTGTATTATTTAGCATTATATGATATTATGTTTTCAAATTTTAAATTTGCAATTTGTGCATTAATTTTTAAGATTGGATTCTTCCCCATTTACCAGGATTAATATATTGCCCTAGTCATCTTTGTACATATGGTATTGTTATTTATGCAATATTGATTAACTTCAATTATTTTGATTATCCAATCTTTGTCAGTTTTATTGATATTATGTATAGCAACATGGCTGGGTTTTTTTTCAATTATTTTATCTTTATTTACTGCATTTTCAAATTTAGCTTTGATGTTGGCAATGATCTTCATTTGTGGGCACTTACAGAATCCACCGATGATTTTAGAACCCAGTTATAAGGCATTTCTGATTGATTCCAGGACATGAACCCAGAAAGCTTCACCCAGTTATTCACCATTATGCAGCACATAACTACATACTTCATCAATAAATAGATTATGTTAAAAGTATTTATTATATGCTGCTTATGTGTTCTTAATTTGTTTATTTTTTGACTAAATATTATTTGCTGAATGATTGTTTTTGAAATTTTTTGCTCCCTGTATTTTTTTCCCTGCAAAAGTTCTTAATTTATTTTTTTTGTGCTTAAGAAAATATCCATAATGTTTTGATTTTAATATTTAATACTTACAGATAACATAATTATTTACATACTGTTTAACAAAGTAGTTTCAATAAAATATCAAATTTTACTCTGCTGTCAAAAGCACGTTTTATTCTTTCAAAGACTAGTTTAATAATTTTTAAACTATGTTTAACATGTTTTTCCATGTAAACAGTTATGTATGTATTCTATCACTTATTATTTGCTAATTTGTGTTTCATTGGTTGTATTAGTATTTGTTTAACTTTGCTGCTGTACATTTAATATGCTATTTTAAAAGTAGAATACTTTAGTATTGTTTTACATTTTTTATTATGCTAATTTTGGGAGTCATTTCCTAATTACTAATATTTTTGATATTTGATTTTGAGAATTATTTGATTTGTTCTTTTTGGTCACATGATTATGTTAATTTTTTGGTCATATCCTAATTTCACAAATTTGCAAAATATTGCTTTTTAATATGCCATACTTTAAAAATAAAATATTTTTGTATTGTTTTTAATTTTTTTATGCAATTTTTCTTGTTGTTTTCTAATTACATTTTTTGTCATTTCTTAATTACTAATATTTATGATATTTGATTTCAAGAATTATTTGGATTTTTTAGAGATGTAATTACATTTATTTCTACGACAGTTGTGTGGGTTTTCTGATGAAAATTGCTATTTTTTTTAACTGCATTGGACAAAATAATTGGATCACTTTTGTGAATTTGCCATATGACACTATCTGACATCCTTTAGTATTGGTTGTATCCAGTGTGGTTTTGAGGCTCTCCTTAGACACCAAAATGCTGTAGAGCACATTATAAACCAGTACCAAGTTATCTCTGTTTGCATGGATATAATCTCTTTATTTGTATTCTTTATTATAATAACAATCCATAAAAATATTTAATTCAACATGTTTATATATATCAAACCATTTTTTCTTCATGACTAAATATTTCAATTAAACAAGACCATATTGTTTTAAAATATATCATAAATATTTATGTTTTAAACCTATGCATATATGTTTATAAGTTAAAATATATTTTATATTTGTCAATATATAAAAACAGATGAACATTTTTATTGGATTACCATCCTTATTAAATATTATTGGGATGATATCTGTAGTTGTTTTTCACCTTTTATCAGTAATTCAGTGATCATACAGACAAGATGTATATATATATATTTGCAATAAAGTAAAAAAAATCGAGGTCGTTTGATTTTATATCTAACAATTTAAATTATGTTCAATTTGCTTTTTTTAAATTCTCAAATGTGTAAGAGCAATATGGATAGAAAAAATATTTATTTAATAATTGTAAGCACTAAAGAAACCGTAAAGAGAATAAAGGATTTATAAAGGGTAATAATAATAAGCTTTATTCAAATGCAAAATACTTTATTCAAATAAATAAAAAAACATATCATTTTTTTCTTTTTCCACAAGCTGTAAATTGGTCGATGACATAATTTTTCAGCCTTCTCTCCAATTGCCAGATCTTTTGCAAATTCACAAGACCATTTTTTACTAATTAAATTCTAGCCTATATCTTATATATCAAAGCGTTGACCGGGAAGCGAACCTAGGTGGCTGCTTGGAAGGCAGCTACACTAACCACTAGGCCACCAATGTTTGACTTCTAGCCTATATATTTTCTTCTCCAGAAACAGTGTACACCATTCTGAATGTTTCATCAAGTAACCATCTATGCTGTTTCTTCTTTAAATTATAATCTCCAAACTACATCTATCAGACTCAAAACATCATCATTTTTTAATACTTTCATCATGTGATGCAAACACCACATTTTAAAGACTCATAATTTGTCATTTTTAGATCCAAGCAGTGCCCATGTTTTTGATTCATATAAGCTTACTCTTCAGAAGGCCTTTGATGAAATGTTTTTAATGTGAAGGGGGATATTTTTTAGATGTTAATAATCCTCCATATCTTAAAGGCTCATAATTTGTCATTTCTAGATCCAAGCTGTGTCCATGTTTTTGATCCATATAAACGCATTCTTCAAAGGACTTTTGATTATTGTTTTTTAATGTGAAGGATATACTTTTTAGATATTAATAATTCTTGTTTCTTATTATAAGCTCATTTGTATTGTGCAAATCTTACGTTATATCTTTCCTTTTATACCTGATGTTAGGAAGCAAAAGGTTAGCAATATATATATTATTATATATAATTTTAAACATTTTTGGAAAAAAAAGTTATTACAATACTGATCGTCTATTCAAAATGCTCGTTAACCTTTTTGCAAAAATATAATGCCCTATATGGTTTGGTGGGTCCATAGTTCATGAATCCAATTTTACCACTTTCAATGCCCCCAACTTTGTACGAACTCCTGAACAATTACCCGTTCGATTATTTTTTTCAAATACTACCATATGCAACAATTATGCTATAAAATAAAATATATATTTTCACTTCTTTTCTAGAACAAGTAATTTAAAAGAATAAATGAGGCAGGAGATTTCTCAACAAAAAAAAATTCTTTATGAAAAAAAAAAACTATTAAATTCCCTTTAAAAGTTTTAATTGCTTTCTTTGTTGGTTATTATAAAAATCTAGCCATATTTAAGCGATCAATCTTTTAACTTCTTTCTCCTGTTTATGCAATGGAAAAATAATAAATCTTAAACTCAGTGGATCTTACCGAGTTACATAAGAATCAATAATTAATGTTCTTAGCATAAGTAAAAATCAGTTATGAAATATTAAATTTTTGTTTAAAATATAAGTAAAATGGTTATCCAATATATATATCACAATTAGCAAGCTATTTTTACTATAGTACAAACTCCCAATCGCTTTAAATAAAATGTAAATATTTTGACCATAGGAGATAATACTTTAGGAATAATAATTTACTCTGCTGTTGCCATGGAATCCAGAGCAAAAAATGTGGGCATTAATAAATTAGAATACTAACAATTTACATGCTTATACATTTTTTAAAATTACAGAAAAATATAACATTGAATATTGAAATAAATCGAGATACTGCCAAATCTTTAGCGCTCGTTACAATACATAACTGACAGCCAATCAGATGTCAAGGATAGCAAAATACTGCCAAATCTCTAGCGCTCATTACAATACATAACTGACAGCCAATCAGATGTTAAGGATAGCGAGATACTGCCAAATCTCTAGCGCTCGTTACAATACATAACTGACAGCCAATCAGATGTCAAGGATAGATAGCTATCTTTGACATCTGATTGGCTGTCAGTTATGTATTGCCAAATCTCTAGCACTTGTTACAATACATAACTGACAGCCAATCAGATGTCAAGGATAGACAGTTATCATTGACATCTGATTGGCTGCCAGTTATGTATTGTAACGAGTGCTGGAGATTTGGCAGTATCTCGATTTATTTCAGTTTTCAATTATTGGCACTTCGCAAATTAAAATATTATTTAACATTGAATATTAAATAAAAATACATCTCTGTTTTTTGATTCCTTTAGAATACATAATATTTGATTGGAATCAGCAAATATTTTTAAGTTATTATTATTAATTAAAGCCTTTGTTTCAAAAATATATTTATTATTACTTTGTGTACAAATTGGAGAGGATATATACAAAGCTAAATAAGGTTATGCTAAGTTCTGAGAGTTCTTGTTGAATGTTTTAGTAGGTCGGCATGTTTGTCATTCGGCTGTTATTAGTTGAGAAGGTGCATAGGTTCCAAGTGTCCTCAAAGGATTTTTTGGGAGAGATGAGCTCATCTCTTTTCATTATTTTCTTTATTTTTTTGCAGAACAACAGACCTGGGTCTAGATGAGGCAGTTCCATTATCAACTTGCAGCATACTATCCAGGTTGCGTAGAGGATGAAAATAGATAATCTAATAATTGGAATGTTCCAGTGTGGATCGCTTTTATGGGCGAGAGAATTAGATTTGATCTGATATTGGAGTTGGTGAAGACTATATCTCTGACCATTTTAAGGTTTGGACAGCAATATACAAAGTGCTCAATGGTTTCCTCTTCATGAGAACATAAACTGCAGGTTGGATCAATGTTGGAGTTTCCTCTTCGGTAAAACAGGAACCAGTTTGTGGGAAGGATGCTAAGGTTAATTTTGATGATGCAGTCCAGATACTTGGGCTCCAGACACCATATTTTAAAGTGGGTGATTAATTTTTGGTTTGTGCAGTAAATTCTTAAAATGTAAAATTTTAAATATTTTCAATAATAAAGGTATATTTAAAGTAAATACTTCTCATCAATTTTATATTAAGACCAGACTGTACCCGGCCTATGTAAAAAGCTGTCACTTATTTTTAATTGGTTGCTTTAACATTTTTTTTAAGATTTAATAACTCTCAGTGCCATCTTATATTGCTGACCCACCTGATCACACACATGTTGAAAAGATAAATAATCACCAATATACATATTTTGTGCTAAGCCAGCACTCATCAGTTTGTCCAGATTACAATATCCACACATATATACAATCAGCACTCAGCTTTATATTAAGATAGCCAATATTCATACTTTAATGGACAGGCTTCAAACTACTCCAACCCATAACTCTTCGGCCTTTCATTTTATTGTAAATCTGATGATGGAATGTTCAAAACCAACATTAGTGCCAAGATTATCATCCTACCCATGTTGACATTTAGTCATTCTGACCCCTCATGTGGGTCAGCAATATAAGATGGCACTGAGAGTTGTGGGTCATGTGAAAGTCTGAGTTCAAATCCTGCATATATTACATATATAAATGCAAGTGTTAAGCCTGTACAATGTATTTAAGATTTAATGTAAATTAAGCAAACAATTTTAACAAATGTGAGAAATTAACTGGCCTTTCTGGCTGCCATTTTTGTAATATTTTTTTTTAATTGCTCTAACAAATTTTTTTAAAGATTTAATATAAATTAAACAAAAGATTTTAATATTACATGAATAAATTGATAAATTTATAATGAAAATTTTTTTTAAATGTTTGGAACAACCTGACCTTTTTGATAAACTTCAATAATCTAGGAAAAGTATTAATAAAGCTAAATTTAAAATTTTAAATATACTTGTTATATTTGATATGTGAATTTGACAGCATTACAGACAATTGAAAAAATTATATTTCTTAATGGTGGAATTACTTCCTTTACATAAAATACGCTTCATAATAAAAATTACAGATTATTAAATATAAACGGTGAAATTACTGGTATTCTTTGGATAAAATGCTCATAATATAAATTATGGTTTAGTTAGGTATAGTTATTTATTTATAAAAATAAATTTAAAGTTTTTTTTTCAAATTTTTCACACTGTTACGGACAAACATAATAGTTTTTTTAATTGGTTGTGAATTTAACACATAATAACCTTACAGACAAACATTCATATATTCACATGGATTTTATATACATAAATTGGCCATTCTGACATATTAAAATAATCTAATGTATTTTGGCTAATACTTATAATTTATATTTTATTAATAAAGATGTAGCATATTTTTTCACCTTCTTTGTGCCACCAATAAGCTTTATGAAGCAATAAGCTTGAAACTAATTAGGGAATTTCGGAAATGAAAACATTGTCACCTGGCAATTATCATATTGTTATGCATGAAGTGCACTAAATACAGACAACACATTCCCCATAAACATTGATACACATGTGCTCCTAATACAAACAATACAATCACTCATTAATATGCATGATGGGTATTTCATTCAAACAACTCAACATAATCAGCAAATATTGTTATGCAAAATATGCATGCATTGATTAAAATAGAGCATGGTAAGGAAACATTGTAATGCATGATGTGTACTGGATTGTAAATAACATGTACTCAATAAACATTTTTATGCATAATATGCACTAGATATAAATATTATATATTCAGTAAACATTGTTAGTCTTTGATATGAATAAACAGTAAATCATAAAGCATGCATTTAAACTTTATATAAATCAGACTGGAAGACATATATTTTAAATGTGCATACCTTTGGATTCAATAATTCATAATTAAAAGATTTAATTTGGAGTTAAGTAATGATGATGCTTAATAATGCATATCTTAGATATTTTCCAAAAGATGATACTATTGTGCAGGTCATAGCAATCAACAATCCATCCTTATCCCAAATCACTCTAGTTTGGAAAAAACCAGCAATTAAAAACACCATAACTGTAAAAACTAACAGAAGATCAATCAGAATGCAAACCAAGGGGTGACCACAAAAGCAATAAATCAAAAAGAGTGACAATTTTTTTTGATTCCATAATGTAAGAAAGACTTAACAGAACCAAACATCATTTATCCACCATGTAGTCTGCAATCGATTTTGACTTCCAATCAAGTTCTTTTCTATTGATCTTAAACAGCTAACATTGTGATTCAGTTTGTTCAGGAAAAATAATGTCTGCATATTTTACTTTATTTAAGAACTAACTATGGACCTTTTTTATAGAAATAAAAGAAATGACTAATTTAACCTAATCCATTCAATAATATCAAAAGTTGACAGATTTTACTCCATGTTTATAGCTAATTACAGAATACTAGTAGTGCCTCCCTCTAATCTGAACCCATCAATTTACCATTCACAGTTTGCCAAAATCTTGAATGAAAATTTAAAAACATAAAAATGATTGTAAAATCATGCTGTTGGTATATGCTAAACATGTATATTCTAAAGCTTCACTATCCTGCATGATTTTAGAAAGTATATTCTAAACATATATATCATATAAACTTCACTATTCTTCATGGTTTTAGAAATCCACAAAAAAAACTTGGAATTACATAGGGGTGAATATGGATGATTGGGACTGGTCATTGTTATATTCTTTGTAAAAAAAAAAAAAGATTATATTCTATATACACCTGGGTCTCTTTTTACACGGACTTATTTAACATGATTTTGAAGTTATGCAATTCGTGTTTCACTGGAAGTCGAACTCCGATAATGCACTATTACTTTAAATAATAAATTTTGCGCACTTACATTATATTGAAAGTAATAGCACATTATTGGAATTCGACTTTCATCTTAGTAATTTCAATATTTTCAGTGCGTTATAATAGTAAGATTTTATGCAATAATGAAATTAAAAACATGATTTCCACATTTTATGTATACACACATTAAATTTTACAAGATTATAATGTAAATTTGTTCAAACATTGTGCGTGTTAATTTTGCATTTTAAATCACATTATGTTTTTGCTTTTTAAAAAAGAACGTTTAATCAATTATTAATCATTTAGGGTCTGCAAGTTTATTTTTAAAAGATGAGTAATAGCAGTGGCCACAATTAAAATTAAAAATTAAAGACAAAAATAAAAATTTAATTTTTAGTTGTTAGATTAATTACTAATTACGTTGTCACCAGAAAACCATTAATTAACACAACATGAGAGTGACATTGGCGCTAGTTGTATTTCATCTTGTGAAGAATCTGATTTTTTTATCAGTTTGCAAATGAACCTTTTTACTAGCAAATAGCGATAAATATTATAGTTAAAAAAAGTTTGTCTTGTATCAATTTTTTTCAAATTTGAAATTTTTTATTAGTCTTATTTTATTTCCTTATTTTTTTTTTTGCATGAATTTTAAAGTAAATTTTACGTTGTTACGTCTATTTTTGCACGATTTCGTTTGTGCGTGTTTTCTGAGGAACCTATCTACCGCGTAAAACGAGACCCAGGTGTATAGATATAATTAAACATTAGAATTTTTGTCAGAATGTAATATTCATTTATATAGTGTCACATGATTTAGAAGTATCAAAGTTTCAGTACTCACAACTTGGAAATATTTAAATTTAAAGATTTGCATAACTATATTCAAATATGGCAGTTCCTGCTATGAACAAGAAAGTTATGACTTTGATCATACAGGATGAAAGCATGCTCAGCAATTTAAAGAGGTTCTCTATATGCAGAACATTGAATTTGTGTCAGTTAATCTTTTTTGATAAAACATTTAAAAATGCCTATATATAGAATTAATTTACATATTGTTATTATTTACCATTATCGGTATTATATACTTATATCGAAGTATGGAAAATAGGAGATCTGATAATTTTTATACCAACCATTATCAATCCACTGCAGATGAAGGTCTCTCTAAGTTCAAACCATCTTCTCCGATCTTTATCTTCTCTTCTCCACATCATCCCTGCACACTTTTTTATTTCTTCCATCCATCTCACGTGGTCTCTTTCTAGGTCTTTTACAATCTCTTGGAATCCCATTTAAGATTTCAATTATCCACCTATTATTATCTCTTCTAGCAATATGTCCAGCCCAATTACACTTCAGTCTTTTAATTTTTTCAATGAGGTCAATAACACCTGTTTGCCTGTTTGTTCTCTTACCCATATATTGCCTTTTCAATCTCTTCTTGTTACTCCTAACATGCATCTCTCTATACTTCTTCATTCTGCCTTAGCAGGCAACTGAGAAGAAAGACCATGGTGTTTTTTGATCTTAAACTCAGAGGTAAAAAGCCAATAAACTCACCACACTGGCTAATGCATGTTGGTGAGCAGCCCATCCATGTTTGTATACTATATAAATAATCATATAGTAATAACAGCTACAATGACAAAAATGAATGGAGTGGACATTAGGAATTTGCCCTGCTCAGTTCATTTAAGATCCCCTAGAGGAATAAAAAGGTCTCCTTTTAGTTAATAGCAAACTCTTTTAAATTTCAATATCTGAAGACTTTAAGTAATAAAATATCACATGATTCCTGCTTACAGATTACTATTTCAGCAGTATTTTTTTTTCTTTATATCTATTGTATGTTTGTTGTGATTTATAACGTTTTATCTAGGACTGTTCTATCCAATATCCTCTTACCAGTTTCAAACTTATGGCTTTCATCAGTGAGAAGTTTTGGATCTTGGAACAGTGAGAAGCTTTGAATTTTGGATTAGAACACTGTTCTGAGACATAAAGCTCATCACTGATGAAAGCCATAAGCTTGAAACTGATTGTCAAATATTGGATAAGATTTAATAAGAATTTATAAAGAACTATCACCTGACTTTTATTAATTACTAAAGCTTACAATAGGTGGCATATTTGTGGTCAAAGAGAAAGTCTTTATACTTAATTGTCATTAATTTATTAGATAGATGAGTCTCAAAGTCATCAATATATTTAAAAATGAACTGCAATATCTTGCCATTACCTATTAGTAAAACAAAAAATAGTTTCACATTCTTTAATAATCTAAAGCCTCTTACAACATCAATCTATAAAAAAGAGGATATAATGGCACTAATCAGATTATTACAGCTTATACCTTTGTTTCCTTGCCTTTATTCCCTAGATGAGAATAGCTAAATGTCTATTTACCAACCACTGAATGAATATTTAGTTAGCCTCTTACAACATCAATCTATAAAAAAGAGGAGAGGATGATACTAATCAATTTATTAGGGCTTATGTCTTTTTTTCTTGCTTTTATTCCCTAGCTGATAATAGCTAAATATTTATTTACTAACTACTGACTGAATAATTAGCTAGATCCCATTAAAATTTACAAAAAATCTCATTATATTCATATATATCTACTTTGTATATGTGTATAAATAAACCACCATTGACACTATAAATAAATGAAATAAAGTGATATCAAATAATTTAATGCACTATTAGAAAAATTGTGGTGTAAAATTTATATTTGGTCTAGAGATAATCTCTAGTTTAATAAATGATTAGTGGTAGCCATTACTGTATTTATCTATAATGTATGGTGTAAACGTTCTGAGTGGAATAAATTTGATTCTTGTAAATCAAAAATGTAATAATTTACTATTGGTAAATATTGTACTTATGATACAAATATACAGTATATGAGAGATGATGACCTGGGCCAACTAATGAGTGCTGGTTTAGCACAAAATACATTTTGAATGTAATTTGTCTTTTATTGTATCTTTATTCATGTGATTTTCAAAAGATGTGATGGTGTGGTTATTTAATACATTTATAAAAGATATTACGCGTGGGAAAGAGAAATGTAAATAACTTCATGTGTGTGTGTTTAATTAAAAAATCGGCATATTAATCTTTAACTAAAGTATAGAGTCAAATATAGGCTAGAGATAATTTCTAGTTTAATAAATAGTTAATGATATTCATTATTGTATTTATCTAAAGGTGATGATTTGAAGGTTGTGGCTAGAGTGAGTTTGACACTTTTAAATCAAAATACAAAATTATTTTAACAATCACTTCATGTGAAAATCTTTTTGTCCTTTTTATTCAATTGTCATTAAAGATAATTATTTGTCAAGCGTTGGTAGCCGAGAGGTCAGCGCAGTCGCCTTGCAAGCAAGCAGTTGCTTGCAGACGGTTGTCGCGGGTTCGCTTCCCAGCAGATGCTTTGACATATGGAAAAAAAAAAAGATAATTATATATCATTTTTTTCAGAATAGCCATTAAAGATAATTGATCTACTGACATAAATGAATTTCATTTTTTATTGTTTACCAATGCTGTATATATTGATTTTAAAAAGCAAATTATTGATTATTTATATAATTTTAATAAAGCCTATCTAATTATAGCAAATTAATATAAGCAGAATTAAATACCATTCGCTTAAGCTGAGCAGTGATTGTATATATGTGTGATGATAATCTGGACCAACTGACGAGTGCTGGTTTAGCACAAAATACGTCTATTGATGATTATTTATCTTTTCGGCATGTGTGTGATCAAGTGTGTCAGCAATATGAGATGGTGTGGATAATTGAGAATCATGTGAAAGTCTGAGTTCAAACCCCCTATATATTACATATTGGAGTGAGGATACGAAAAACCCTGTATTGTAGAAAAAATTCATATACTAATACTCTTATATAATATATGGTTATATAATCAAAAATTGAAAGAAATGTTCATGTAATGTTTAAATAAATAAAATAATACATAATATTATTATATAACAGTAATATTTCTGTATATTTAAGAATGAAATTACTTTGTTGTTGGAAAAATTGATCATATTTAATGGGGATTGAATAAGAATAAATGAGTAACTCAGAGTTGAAACACGGTTCTTGCAGAGATTAGTTAAATTCTTTCAATATAAAATGATTATTAAAATAATATGTAGATGGAGTTTTAATTTTATATCACTTTATTTCATATATATATAATTAAATGTTATGTGTGAAGTATACTACTGTATGTTTGTGAAACGTGGACAATAAATAAAAAATATTAATAGATTGGAAAACTTTGGGATGTAATCACGGAGAAGGGTGGAAAACAATTAGTTGGACAAATAAACAGACAAATGAAAAATATTTCGAAAGATTAGATGAAAAAAGAAGATTGTTAGAGAAAATTAGAGATAGTTAAGGGAAACTGGATTGGACATTTTTAAGAAGGAAGAATAGCTTAATGAAAGATATTTTAAACTCAATGGTGAACGGACACAAAAAGAAAGGATGGGAAAGACTGATCTTGTTGGATGATATAAGAGATAGAGTGAGATATAGAATTGGAGATCTGGGCAATGAAGAGAAATGGATGAACATGAAATGTGATTGCTCCCGGACCTGTCCACCAGATAGAATAATCTTGATGATATATATGACATAATGCTTGTTTACAATTCACTCACTACGCCACTTAATATTAAAGTGTCAAATTACTAATTGATGATATGGCAGATGAATTATAAATGCATATTGTTTTATTTTTTTAATATTAATATCTACGTACACTAAGCATTGGTGTGCATACACACACACACACACACACACACATTTCTCTTTAATTAAAAAATAGTACATTACTTAAAATTTATTTTATAATCCTAGTGACATTTGCAATCATATTTTAATGTTATTTTTAATAACCCTCTATCGCCCGAAACTACGAGAGGGCGTACATTTGGTAAAATTTTAATTACTGCTTAGATTTATCTTTTTAATCTTTCCTCAACTTCTTTAAAATGTCATTAATTTTTAATTTAGTTTGACATTATTAAAATGTTACATATAACTAAATCATATTTTTTTTGATCTTGAAATTAACTTTAATATTATATAAATTATATATATATATATTGTTGTAGTTATGGACGTTTGAAGAGAAATTTAAGAAAAAGATTAATTAAATGATGTGTGGAGTGTACTATTGTCTAGTTGTGTAACGTGGATAATGACAGATTGGATTGAACATACATTAAAAAGAAAATATAGTCAAGCGTTGTTAGCCGAGAGGTCATCGCAGTCGCCGTGCAAGCAAGTAGTTGGTTGCAGACGGTTGGGTGTTCGCCTTCCGGACGATGCTATGACATATGAAAATATATATATATAGTTTAATGAAAGATATTTTGGAAAGAATAGTAAATGAAAGCAAAAAAAAAAAAGAATGGAAAAGATTGACATTGCTGGATGATATAAGTGATGGGAAGAGTTACATTGAATTAAAGAGCTGATCAATGAAGAGAATGGAATGAATGATGATGTGATTACTTTCTGGACATGACCCTGGGACAGAATACTTTTGATGATGATATTGTTGTAGATGTGATTAAGATATTATTAATGACCCTTACCGACTGAAAACTTTGATGGGTCCATAATTTTATGTAGTATTCTTCACCAAAGTATCAATCATGTTTGCAAATGTTCTAGTTTGAGAATCTATAGTTCCTGAGTGTATTTTTACCAAATTTCAGACTATATATGATTTGCAATTGGCAGTAAACTTTTTTGTATGAGGATTAACAGATGATAACCAATTAAGCTGACCTAACCAAGAATATCTTCTACTACCTTGTATATATGAGTTTTTCTATCTTCTTTCTTCGATTCTTTATCTTCACTCATTAAAATTAATAGTGGAACTGAACATCATAAGCCTCTCATGGTTATCATGTCCACCCCTACTACTGCAGTGGTGTTATCTAATATATTCAGATATTATACAAGCAAAAACATTAGCCCATAGATATATCGGGTGGTTTAAGATTATTTCAGATATAGAATGATACATAAAAATATTTGCATCTTACCAATTCATGGCAAAATGGTTCTTGAAATAGTATATCATGGCATGAAATAACAAAACCATGGCAAAGAATTCAGATAGACTACATGAAATTCATTAACGGACAATTATTTTTAATATTGATATATATATACTCTGTAGGCGGAATATCACTACATTAAAAATATACATTTTAGCAATATTTATTACAAGAAGTAGTGACTTCCAGTAATGATACAAGATTTATAATCCAGACAATGAAAAAATACTTCAAGGAAAGAATATCACATAACTATTTGCACTTTCTTGTCAATGTGGGGCCAACAGAATAGTAGGAAATATTGAAATAAATTCTTTAAAAAGCTATTAAAAAATCTGAAAAGAAGAAAAATACAACAAATATTTTACAGAGTTTTATTGCATTAAAACACCATGCATTCAATGATTACAAAAAAAATCTCTATAGACACTGGAAATGGAATTGAAAAAGGAGCTTTGACATAGAAAATAAGTTTGACTGATGAAAGTGAAATAGGCTTAGATACATTGATCTAAATACATACCAATTCACATAGTCTGAGTAGATTAGCATACCAGATGCTTACTCATCAATGTAGTAGTATAATTTATAAAACCAGTAATGATTGTGGTTGTAAAAAAGATGGTAATGGTAGTAATAAATATGAATATTTAAATTTTACTTTTTCTAAATACAGATACATGAAAGGTCCAAAATACTTCATATACAATCTTCAGTACTTGAATGGAAGACATGATTTATAAATAAATGAGATGTCAAACTTTAAGATTGATACAGCTGTGTAAAGTTAAACTTGTTTGCCAAATTGAATAGAGTCCTAAGATTGTTTTTCTTTTTATAAAAAAGGCAAATAGTTAAAAGAAGACTGCATGGTATTGGATTTATGTGAGATTTAATTTAGTATCTTCTATTTTTAGAATTTCTGGATGCATTGATGAACAATTAATGAGATTAAAACAGAAATAAGATTATATCCATGTAAACAGAGATAACTTTTTGCCTTTTGTTGTCATCAGGAAACTATCCACTACTACTAATTGGCAATTTCCCTGAGGTTAAACTAGTTTCACCATTAACCTGCAATAGCTCTTTTGCTGCATTTTTGTAGAAGTAATAAGGAGGTCCTCTTTTATATCAAACACAAATTCTTAAAGTGGATTTAAACCCAGAAAGCTCTTTCAAAGATATTTTGCAAAATGGTATGTCTGTCCTTTTTATCAGTGCTTACTCTCCAATATTAGATTTAGAGAAATTGAGAAAAAAAACATGATGACCCAAAATTATTAAAAATAATAGCAATAATTTAGTGAACTCAAATTCTCTGCTGTTTTGCAATATTTTGTTAGGTAGAAAAATTGCTAGAATTGAAATTAAATGCATCTACAGTCAAATTGATGTCATTCAATGAATTACAATAAAATTAGATATCCAAATTGAAAAAAATTATAAGAGTATTTATGAATGAAGATTGGGATGGTCCAATTATAAACTATTACACTTTGAGAGTAGATGGCAGCTGCTGTAAAAAGTAGGTCCTATCACAATCATATTTATAAAACATGTGATATTTGTTCTTTGGAGGAATTGCTATTCACACCAAATTTCAACATCAATTGAATACTGAATTGTCAATTTGGATTTTCAAGAAGATCACACCGAGATTATAAAATTCTTGTAGAGAATATGATGTGGTTATAAATAGGTTAATTCCAGAACTTGCTAAAATATTGATCTTGACTGCTTCCATAGAAACAATTCTATTATTATGTAAATTAATACATTGTGCAGGCTTACACACACCTGCACATATATAATGTAATACATAAGGGATTTGAACACAGACTTTCATATGACCCTCAGTTCTTCATGTCGTCTCATATTACTGACCCATCTGATCATACACGTTGAAAAGATAAATAATCACCAATAGACGTATTTCATGCTAAACCAGCAATCATCAGTAGATCCAGATTACCATCTCCACACATATATACAATCAGGGCTCAGCTTTATATTAAGATAGCCAATTTTCATACTTTAATGGATAGGCTTCAAACTACTTCAACCCACAACTCTTCAGCCATCCATTTCTTGTCAACATGTATATGATCAGGTGGGTAAGCAATATGAGATGGGATGGAGAGCTGAAGATCGTGTGAATTCTATTATTAGTGACTTGAATAAAAGGAACATATTATTTACTTTCTAAAATAGCAATCAATTAATGTGATGTTTTATTAGCAATGCAAAAATTTAAAGACCAATAAGAATGCTTACTATTATTTAACAACAGATAGACTTATTATTAGTGTATTCAAATTTTTAAAAGGATACAGCCATTTTGTGGTTACTTCATATTTTTATTAAATGCTCTTATTTAAGTTAGAATCTCTGTTCATTCATTAGTATTTTTATTTATAAACTTTGTAATTACTTTTATTTTATTTCTCATCTCCATGCCTGCTTGATAAAGCCATCAATAATCTCTTCTACAGAACATTGTCATAAAAATGGAAAATAAAGTTAATATACATTTTGGTTAACATCTTTTTTTAAATGTTTCACCATTTCCATCAGCTGTAACAATACTTTACTTCACCATATAGAAATTGTATAATACAAATAAACTTAAGTGAACAATACATTCCTTTCAAACATATGTCAAATGTGGCCAATTTTTTGAATTGAAATTAAACCACTAAAACATCATGTGATCACTTTCTATGGTTACACAAGCTGTTAAAACAGTAGCTAATTCTCCATATAGTAGAGTCACCTATAGTAATCGATATTTGTAGTGTAATTAAAACAAATACTAAGCTAAGAACTCTGTCCATGTTTTACCATTCATTTATGCCTCCATTCTCTCTATTACTTATATTCTATAGTGTTCTTTGATCTCAGTTACTCTTTTTCATCTACTAATTTATTCAAATTACTATTAATATTTACTAAGGCTGTAACCTCAAGAATATGCACAGTAGGGACTCTACAGGTCTTAACCACAAGCTTACGTATTGGAAAAAAAGAGAGGAACCCTTCTTTACTTCAACTTATCTATATAAATAGGTGAAGCTGAAGTGGTTAGATCTGAGAGCACTGAAGCTATTCAATACTTCACTGATTAAGTCCACATTTCTTATTACACATTAATATTCTTCCAAAACATAAGCTTGTGGTTAAGACCTGAAGAGGTACCTACAATTGCATTTTTATGTGCATATTCTTGAGGTTACAGCTTAGTAAATATTACTTAAATAATCAATGTGCATTTAAATAAATTTATAATTACAACTTCAAATTACTATTCAAACATAAACATTTTTTTCTGTACATGGTTTTACCTTCGAGTAAATCTATCAATATTTAGAAAGAAATTATAAAATCCTTTAAATATCTCATCTACCTTTGATGCCTTCTATATTATTATTTACCTACAACTTTATCAATGAAAAACTGATTTTATTAAATACTATATTCAATAATATATGCTGATAAAAAGAAGGATGGAGGTTTCTTTTAAATATGAGGTGTCATATTTTGGCAGGCAGTAATTTTCTTAATGATTCAACCCCCCACGTTATCCTGGCATCTTCCCTGAGCACTTACGGTATATATACTATCCTCATTTCTTTGTAGGAAACCCTCCCATCTCTTTCCAATACATATATGGGTATCACACAGATTACTCCCACTTAACTATTCCTCTGTTCTTCAAGATTTTTATCCTATCCTGGAATTTAACTCATCTTCCTCGATTGCGTATTTGGCATCCATTACTCTACTAATTCTAGACTAACAACGTAATATAATTTTCCCCATGTAATAATTTTCTATCCATATCTATGATCATGTTACACAATAAATAATCTATTTCAATTATTATTATCAATAGGATTTGTTTTCTTTATAGCAAATGAGATCAGATCATGATATTGCTTGCATTAGAATTCACTCTTTCTTGCTCTTATAAATACGTTACATTTTGTAATAAGTTTATGATTCCTTTCAGATAATCCTATTACACTTAATTTCTTGAAGTATATATGGGTCAGAATATACATTTAACATTATGTTCCCCCCACACACATTCACATTATAACTCATAATTACTCTCATCCTATATTTAAGCATACCTTTAACATTATATACCAAATTGCAAACATATATTCTTTAAATTATCACTATGACAAATACCTTGCATTTATATTTCATTTTAAACAAGAAAAATAATTTTAAAATTAAAATCTTATTATTATTATTACCTTTTAAAACCCATTTCAAACTTCAATTTCCATTTTAACCATGGTCACCCTATATTCTTTTTTCTTCACAAGTTTGGGTGCTTTTCCCATCTTCTGTCTTCTAGAATATGTGTATGTTTATACAACACATTAAATAAACAAGCACACACTAACTGGACAAAATTTTACATTCAATGCATCCTTCCTTTCAAGTTTAAAGTTATATGCACTTTTTTTTTCTTTTCCTGCATTGCAAAACTTTTAAATACATTTAAATTAATTCATCAATAGGTTTCTTCACATATTTCATCCTCTTTACTGTGATTTATTACTCTTCTAATACTAAATACATTTCAATAAACTTATTTAATTTTATGCATTATAGTGTGTTATCTCCATGATCATCATTTGCTATTAAAAAGTTACACAGACTTTTAACTTATTCTTCCAAGTATAGTGTTCTGTTCTTACAGTACTATAATAAAAGTTCATCTTCTCATTGAATATAAGAAATCTTACTTCAACTTTTTTTTTTCATTCTTAATTACAAGCTTGACATTTGCTTCTAAATTTTGTAAACTGTTTTTTTAAATATCACGTATTCTATTCAAATGAATATTAGTTCTCTTAAACTTATTACTCTTGATCAATTGATTTTTTTTCTTAACATTTGACCAAGTAATTTTATAAGCTTTTAAAATTTTCTTTCTAAGAAATTTTGATTGGTTTCTCCTTTTTAATTTATAATTAATAAAAACACTTAACTCAATGTAGACAAATAAATGCTTTCTTATGTTGTTGCAGTTAAGTTTCTCTGTGAAGCCATGTGGTATTTGTCTTTCCTTTTTCATAGTTATCATAGGCTAAATTAAAATCAACAGCTTGGATTTTTCAAACTTCTTGTGTATTTTCTTGGCTAAACATAGAAGATCAGAATTGGCAACCAGGTCATAATGAAGATTAATTTACTCACTCCATGGCATTAATATTTACTTTTAAAATCTTTTATATATTTGGACTACAATTTTTGACTTGTTAAACTGGAAATATTTTAACTTTTATATTTTACTGAGAAAAATATTAAAACAGCTATCTGCTTTTTTAAGTTTTTTAAACCTTCTCTCCAGATCTCCTGGTTGTTTTCTTAAAAACCCTGGGATAATTAGTGTTAGCAACCTATTTATTTGACTTCTCAATGGTCAATTTTCCAAACCAACTTTTACAACTTTTTAATTTAAAGATTTTTGTTTCCCTTTTAAATATTAAAACCAATAAATATTTTACAAATGAAATTAATTTAAATCACTACTTTAAGGCCAAGTTTTGGTTCTGATCATCTTTTTGCTAACTGATATTACCAATTTGATTTAAATACAAAATCCAAGAATAAATATTTTTGGTTTAAAAGATATTACAATAATTTTAAAATAAATTATTATATTGTAATAAATAATTGTGCCCTTCTTTCAATGGCTAGAATTTTAAGATCTTTAGCTTTTAAAGGAACATTGCATTAAAAATAAATTTAACTTAAACTGATAAATAATGATGATTATTTAAATGGACAAATATTATATTAAAAATGATATAGTAAATTATTTTATAAATGATTATAAATAAATTATTAAATCTCTACAGAATTCTCTTTTTAAACTTTATATATTAAATCATTTATTACTGTTATACCCAAGTTTATAGCATTACTATTGTCTAAAGTATAAATTTAAGACTATGGAACTATAATTTACATGTTATATACTATTCTTCCCATGGATAACCGATCAAAAGGTTACAATATGTAGAAAATATTTTATAAAAACACATTTATTCAATTTGATAGTTAGTGCATTAAAAATCCAAAAATATTTTTTTTCTTCAACCACTATTTTGATTATTATATTTAACTTGAAATGAGAGCATGGGTTTCCATCAATTATTTAATTCAATCCATATCTTTGCAAAATTAGTGTTTAGTATTTATCTGTATATTTTCTATATCCAAATTTTCCACAATATTAACAATATAATATACAGGGTATATGAGCACAGACTTTCACATGACCCACCACTCTCCACACCATCTCATAACACAGATACACTCGAACATATATATGTTGGAAAGATAAATAATCACCAATATACATATTTCATGCTAAACCAGTAATCATGATGGTCCAGATTACCATCTCTACACATATATGCTATAAGTGCTCAGATATATATATTAAGATAGCCAATCCTCATACTTTAATGGACAGGCTTCAATCTACTCCACCCTCCAACTCTTCAACCGTCCACCCAATCGAAAATCTGATGACAGAATGCTCAAAGGCCACCCTGAGGCCTAGATTCATGTCACACCCATGTATTAAATGGATTATATCTTGTACATAAGGGGTGAAATTGACCTTAGGTCAACATGGGTGTGACAAGAATCTCAGCCTCATGGTGGCCTTTGAGGATTCCATCATCAGATTTTCGATTGGATGGATGGTTGAAGAGTTGGAGTTGTGGAGTAGATTGAAGCCTGTCCATTAAAGTATGAGAATTGGCTATCTTAATATATATCTGAGCACTTATAGCACATATGTGTAGATATGGTAATCTGCACTAACTGATGATTGCTGGTTTAGCATGAAATACGTATATTGATTATTTATCTTTCCAACATATATGTATTCGAGTGTATCATTGTTATGAGATGGTATGGAGAGTGAAGGGTCATGTAAAAGTCTGTTCTCATATACCCTATATATTACATATATAAACACAGGTATATAATAAGCCTGTGTGTTTCAATATGAACAATGGGGAGTTTATCAAACTTCCTGTCTGACTATTTATTGAAAAGAACCGAACGCAACTTTTATTTACATAATTTTATACATGTGTACATACAATCCCATAGTTTATTACTTTAATCAGACAGTGATTGAAATTATATATGGATGCCTCCTGATTTTATTTCAACTTAAAAATACAACAATCAAAATGGTGATTAAAGAAAGAAAATTTTTCTTATGCTTTTAGTACATTGATCATCAAATTAAATAAAAAAACATTTTTTATTATGCACTTTTTATTTATTCATATAAATTCATCAGTTATGCTTTCAATGTGAATACGTGTCTGTTTTTATTTGCCTGTGTGACCATTTACTGTGATTACTGAAATCATTAAATAGCATTTAAATGCCTATTCTCAGGGTAGTTTCTGTCTTGTAACTTCATATAAAAGGATTGTGGTTCAAAGTTAAAAGGCTCCATAATTGACAGTAGATGGTACTGTAATAGGGAGCTGTTAGAAATTTGGCCACTAGATGGTGCTGTAATAGAAGCTGTTAAAAATTTGGCCATTAGATGGTGCTGTAATAGGGAGATGTTAGAATGCCGTTGTTGGGTGTGGGGTGCACTGCACTTAAGCCTGTAAATATAGGAATGTTTTCCACCCTACAATCCACATGACTAAGAAATAACATTTGATTATTGCTGGTAATAGTTGACCATCGTCAATGGCATTTGATGAGATTTGGCGAGACTGAAAGCAGTTCAATTTTTGTGAATGAGAACATGAGCTAAACCAAATGTTTTAAATAAAAGCATTTTTTGGATGCTTTTATAATGATTCTTATAAAATAAACAAATCTTTTAAATCATTGAACCATTTTAATTCTAAAAGTCTATTTTATTTGATAAAAAAACAAAATGACCAATTTTGCATGTTTTTTTTTTTTTTTTGGCATCCTATTAACCAAATTGGTGTATTATAATAGCTAATATTGAAATGAATTTCCATCATCATATTTAATTTTATAATTTCTGATTTTGGTTTTACTGTCTTTATTATAATTTTTAAATAAAATTCAATGATCTCAATAATCTTGCCTACAAAGAATCAATTATGTGATATTTTTCAATAGATTTGCTCATTTCAAAATTAAATAACCCTCGGGAAGATTGTGTGAATAACTGATATTTTCCTGGCAAAATTAAAAGACAAAAGTTAACTCTTTTTACATGGATATAATCTCCGTAATTATATTCTTTATTATAGTAACAATCCATCAAAATATTTAATTTAACATATTGAACAGTATTAAAATATGTATAGTTCATGAGTGTTTTGGCATTTGGTAATAGTTAAAAGCTAAAAGTAAAATTTAAAAATCATTTAAAAGACACAATTTAACTTTTTTTAATTAGTATAATTTATTTTTTGATAGGTAAAATAAAAATTATTTGTGTTGATATTATCTATTTAATTAAAGTTAAAATTGGAGAGAATGTAAGTGCGTACAGATTGTTTATCCAGATAAATAAAAGAAAAACATTACACTAATTAAAGATGGCAGAAATAATGTAGATAAAAAGAGCTTTGTAGCTAAAAATACAAAATAAATATACAAGATTATCAACTTACATTTTGCTAACAAAAAAAGATAAAGAGATATGCGCAGAAATCTGAAAACTGGTTAAGTGTATAAAAGGAAGAAAATACTTTCAGGCAGGGTCTTGTATCAGGTTCTTTTTGGCAATTCTCCTGGATATAAAAAGTGTCTCTATCCAGAATAGATTACTCATCTGCTGAACTAATTCATCATGCAGGAGTGGACTGGAACATTTGCAGACATCTTTCATCATGAAAAGGTGTCCCCAAAAAGCTTTTGTGTTTAGCCTTAGCTTGGACCAGTAATATAAAAAATGTTGACAGTGATCATAATCAATAGTTGTAAGCTCTTTAACTTAAGAAATACATGTATATTCATCATCATCAACCATTATCAATCCACTGCAGAATGAAGGTCTCTCCAAGTTCAACCCATCTTCTCCCATCTTTAGCTTCTCTTCTCCACATCATCCCTGCACACTTTCTTATTTCATCCATCCATCTAACATGTGGTCTCTTTCTGGGTCTTTTACAATCTCTTGGAATCTAGTTTAAGATTTCAATTGTCCATCTATTATCATTTCTTCTAGCAATATGTCCAGCCCAACTCCACTTCAATATTTTAATTTTTTCAATGAGGTCAGTAACACCTATTTGTTCTCTTACCCATACATTGTTTTTGATCTCTTCTTGTTACTCCCAACATGTATATTACAATCTACATAAATTCTTGAAACTTATCAGTAAGCTAATACTCCTCATACCCTAAATTATGTCAAATTAAATGTTTGCAAACTAAATTTAATTATAAACTTTAACTAGAAGCTTCAAATACTGATAGAGACATTCCCTTATTTATTATTCAAAAAGACATTCGTTTTATCCATGGATTGCTTTATAACACAAGTGAAATATTAACTGTTTAATTATTTAATATTATCTGGATGAATATGAGTCCAGTTTTATTAATAATTTAGTGTTTAAATATTTTAATTCATTATAATAAAATATTTCTCTTTAGTATCAACTTTTCATTGTACTTTATTAATTTTAGTTTATTAAATTTTACTATAACAAAAGATTATTTTAAGAAATGTATAATTACTTATGCCAACATTTTCATTTTAATCTAGAAACACTGGAAAAAATTCTTAAATATTACTTGACAAGAAAGTGAAATCATGTAAAAATTATGTTTAGTTATTTACTGCAAAGATTCATGATGCAATGTGATGGATATCGGTAGGTTTATGACCCTGGCACCCTTTTAAATAAATATAAAACAGATTAGGTCAGTTAATCAGAAAAAATAACTATGTTCTTGAAATATCCAAACTCATACATGAACGGAATATTCTTTTGCTATAGTTTGATTACCTTGCACTTTTTAGTATGTAAAATAGAAAGCATAAACCCAAACGTAAAACATTACAATATATATAAAAATAGAAAATCATATAACATTACAATACTAGTCAAAAATTTATTTTATTAAAATTCTTCCACAACCATGGTTTCATCTAGTAACAAATAAATCTGCTCAAGTAAAATTCAACAAGATACATACAATATATATATATATATATATATATTGTATGTATCTTGTTGATTTGATATATATATATATATATATATATATATATATATATATATATAGTATCAAATGAAAACTTTGATATTAAAAGTTGGTGGAGTTAAAATGAATTAATTTGTTGTGTTTAGTTTATATTCATTTATGAGTGGATTTTAATATAAGTTTGTTGTTTGATTAATATTTTAATGTTACATAATTTTCTATTTTATTTTATTTATTATTACTAGTATACTACTAGGCAGCATTTAATATATATATATATTGTAAAAATATATGCAATTATGAAGGAAAGAGCTATTTGAAATAGTCTTCCATATAATAACTTTAATATAAATATTTTAATAGTACTTGATAAATAGTAATATAATACAATACAATGAAAAATTTATTACAGTAAATTCATTCAGGATAAGATACAGAATATTGGCTAAGCTATTGGAAATATCACTGCTTACTACCACATTGTGGCCCACATATCTGGCTTAATTCTACTACTTACTTTCTTCTCAACTCTAGATGCATATTCAAATTGCTGTTTATTTACTTTCTCTGGCCATTTTCAGTAGTTATTATTTGCACTAGCATATATCCACATAATCAATAAATATTTGCACAATTAGCATACATTTATATATTCTGCATATTTGCATATATTAATTTTCTAGAATGTCTAACAATGAAGATGTTAATAAAATTGTCTGATTATTTGTTACATACACTTTGATTTTACTTGACGTCATTTTATACAATTAAACATTACACTTTCCTCCTTTCACTCTAGGAAATTACTCAATTGTTTAATTACAAACATAGACTTTAAATCTTTCTGATTTTCTCTGATCTTTTACCCATCTATGCATGTTACCAGTCACTCCTCTTCCACTGTTTTTTTTCTATCCTCTTCTTTAGTTAGTACCACATTGGATAATTTCATCACAGGTAGTTGTGACAAATTGCCCAGCCAGTCAATCATACTAGTACACTCAGCTTTGTTCTATTAACTCAGTTCTATACATCTCTTCTTGTCGAATTTCTGATGGTGCACCAAAGCAATCATTTTCTTTTATGAGATCCCTCACTTCGGTTACCTTTCTTCAGTGACTCACTTGGGCAACTTCTTAAATGGTTTATGTGTTTTCCATCAACTGACCGTCTCAGTCTTAATTGCTTTAACAATTAAAGGGAATTCATCATGTTTAAAACCGGCATATCACATTGTATCTAACAGATTATGTAAGATAAAAATGTATCAATGTAAGAAAATGTTATCAGCCACAGCATTCTGGGAACAGTGATTACATAATATTACACAACACCTGATTTTATCATTTTTATAACAAAAAAAAAAACGTATTAAAGCTTGGTTTTGACAGTTTTAAAAAGTCATAAAATTTATAAATACAAAAATATTATATATAATTATTAAAATAACCAATTTTTCCATTATTTGCATAAACAGCTTGCACCTGCATATGCTGCAATTTTTTAATGCAATTTATTGCAACTTATTAATTTTAAAGAGACATCAGAATCTTTAATAAGCCCCTTATATCATTAAGAAACCTACACATTACGAAGCCTCTTATATCATTAAAAGTCCCTTATATCATTAAAATGTAAATACATTTAAAACAAAAAAAATAATTATAATACTATAGTTTGTGTTTAGGAATTGCAAAATATTGAAGATAATATATATATTGATCAGTCATTAATTATAATTAGAAGAAAGTTACTTCCCATCATAAAATTAGCACTCCACGTATACTTGATATACGTCTGTGCGCGCATGTGTATAACTTTTTAAACGATGGATGTAACTAAGACAATCATTTTGAGTAAAACCATAATGTTCTATGGTTCACCAAGTGTCATTAACGGTTCAGATTCTCTCCAAGTTTTTAAATGTGCCCTTAGCAAAATCACAATTGTTATGATAAATGATCTGTTTTGTGGATAAAAACAATTGCTTCTAGCTAACACTATGATGAGTGATAGAACAGAGACATCAAATTGTTCCACAGGGCAATTATGAAAAGTAAATATCAAATAAAAAAGAAAAAAGAATATTGAAGGCTTAATTCAGTTTTTAATCTTGTGGCAGTTTCAGCACGTCGAGTCAAAAAATTTACTTTTCAAATGTCAAAAACTAGACTCAGTTAATTTATAAGGATAACAGATTCTAAAATAAAAAAGAAATCTTCAAATCAGTAATATAAAATAGACTCCTTATAAAAAAAAATGATGAGAACTGCACATGCGTGTTATATATTATTTTATACATTTGCAGCATTTTTATATTTATAGATACAAGTGATTATGTATATTTATGTTCATAATGCATGTGTAAATTTTATCATGTGGGTATTGTTATATATGATCATCATCATCATCATTATCAACCATTATCAATCCACTGCTGGATGAAGGTCTCTCCAAGTTTAATCCATCTTCTCCGATCTTCAGCTTCTCTTCTCCACATCACCCCTGCACACTTTCTTATTTCATCCATCCATCTCACATGTGGTCTCTTTCTGGGTCTTTTACAATCTCTTGGAATCCACTTTAAAATTTCAATTGTCCATCTATTATCATCTCTTCTAGCAATATGACCAGCCCAACTCCACTTCAATCTTTTAATTTTTTCAATGAGGTCAGTGACACCTGTTTGGTCTCTTACCCATACATTGCGTTTTCGATCTCTTCTTGTTACTCCCAACATGCATCTCTCCATACTTTTTTGAGTGGTCTGAAGTCTCTGTATTGCTCTTCTATTAAGTGTCCAAGTCTCAGATCCATAAATAAGAACTGGTAAAACACATTTGTTAAAAACCTTCCTTTTCAAACACATAGGCATATTTCCTTTTAGTATCAAGTTATTTCTACCAAAAGCACTCCAACCAAGTTTAATTCTATGATTAATTTCTTCCATTATGTTTCCATCTGTATTAACAATCTGACCAAGGTATTTGTAACTGTTAACTTCTTCTAATTCATCATAATCAATCTTTATTTTCATATTTTGAGCAAATCGATTAAACATTACTTTAGTCTTTTTAACATTTATCTTTAGTCCTACTTTCCTACTTTTATCTGATAATATTGAAATTTATGATAATGATAGTACGAGATCATTATCATAAATTTCAATATTATCAGTCCACTATAGGTTGATGGTCTATCCAAGTAATACAGTTTCTCCTATCCAGAGTCTACTTTCTTTCACATCACAATGAGCAAACGTTCTTATTTCAATGATCAATCTCATATGTGGTCTTCTTCTAGGTCTTTTATAATCTCTTGTAATCCAATTTTACTTTGATTCTACATCACAATTAGCAAAGTCCTTATTTCAATGTTCAATCTCACATATGGTCTTCTTCTAGGTATTTTACAATCTCTTGGAAGAAAACTTCATCATTGCTTCTATTTTCAACTCTTCTAACAATATGTCCCGTTTAATTCCATTTCAGTCTGTTAACACATTGAATGATGTCAATGTTATCTGTTTATTTTTCACCCATGTATTTCATTTTTCATTCATCCTTATTATTTCCAATATTGGTATCACCATGATTTGTTGTGTGGTCTGAAGTCTTTCCTCTGGTTGGCATCCAAGTCTCGGATCTCTAAGTAAAAACTGATAAAACACATTTGTTAAAAACTTTTATTTTCGAACACATAAGCATATTTCTTTTTAATATTAAGCTATTTGTGCCAAAAGTACTTCATCCAAGTTTAATTCTGATTAATTTTATTCATTATGTTCCTATATGCATTAATAATCTGACCAATTTTTTATTTGCAATGAATATGTGTGTGGTAGCATATATACTACTTCAATTGTACGCTGTTCAAAAAAATAAATAAACAAAAAGTAAAAACATTAAAATGTATAAATATTGTAAATACTATGAATCTGTTTTACAAACTGGTGACATTATTTTTTTTTCAACCTGCACAATTTTCAATGCTCTGTCCTATAGACAGCTCCAGAGGACAGCTACATAGCGAATTAATTAATTTCTATATAAGGTTCTGTTCATTGCCCAGATCTTCAATTTCACATATCTCTTACAAACTTTTATATTATCAAGCAGTTTGCGTTAACCTATTCTTTCTTCTTAAATTATGACAGTAGCATACTTTCTATATAGCTTATTTAAGCATAGGAAATTATGATCATGTGATGTTTTAGTAGTCTTATAAGAATCCTGCCATAGAGTGATGGTGACTGTTGTTTTTGAAAGACCAAAGATACCAAAATGTATAGATACTGAACTGGGTTCAGATTTATATTACTATACAAGTGAATAAGCTTGGCTGAAAATATGATTGTGTTTTTATCTTGGATTCATATATTTGTAGTTAATTAAATAGATAAAAAGTGGCTGGAGGGTTGCATTAAATTTTAAAATCTAGGTGCAATGCTTTCAGATTCAAGACTCCTCATTGATGAAAGTTAAACTATTAAGTGAATAGGCACCAGATAGGATTCTTATGCACAAGCCTTCTTCCATCCATTGATTACTAAGGCTTTCACTAGGTGGCACTACTGTATGGAGTTTGTTACTTTTTTAACAGATTATGGAAGCATAGGAAATGGCACCATCATGTGATATAGTGTTTTTTCCTTAAATTATGTCCAATTCAGTTTCTCTTTCTATCCCTAATTTCTTCAATCTTCTTTTCTCATTTACTTTTTGAAAACTTTCTCATGTATTATTTTATTCACCCAATTAAATTTCTCTTTTCTTCTCCATGATGACATCTCAAAGTCTACAATCTGCTCCTAATTCTTTTGCAGTATACACCAATACAATCCACACATACCACTTAATTAAATTTTTTTCTTAATTTTTTTTTAAATTTGTCTTCAAAAGTCCACAAAAATATTTTTTGTCTGAGAAATTCCTTCTATTCCAATCTCTTTCTTTAATTTCTTTTAACCTCACACAGCCAACTATCCTAATATCTAAATCCAATAACCTATTGAACTATATTATCATAAATATCAACTTGTATTCTTTTTATATTGCTTTTTATCCATAAACATTTGGTTGTTTCAACATTAATCTTCATTCCATACTCCATCCATCCTTCCTCCTATTTAGTCCACATATTCTATAGAGATTCTTTTCTTCTTCGGTTATAACAGCCATATCATCTGCAAATATTATACATTAGCTATGTCTCTTCATATCAAATATGGTGGAAGCAAATATATTTTGTTCATATATTTTCTTTTAAAAGATTGATACAGTATAATATTTTATTTGATAAAATATTTCTAAAAAAAATTTAAGACAATTTGTATTTTCCTTAATAATTTAAATTTTCAAACTTTTCGTCTATGTAATGACATGTTTGTTTTTTTTTAAAACAAGAAATACTCACTATATGTATTGTCACTCACAGCAAGCTAGAGTAATCAATGGATGCCAAAAGGCTTGTGCATAAAATCCCCATCTAGTACCTACTCAGCCTTCATCAGTGAGGAACCTTGGATCTAAGAGCACTGCATCTAGATCTTAGGATCTAATGCAACCCTCCAGTAGCTACCTTTTGTCTCTACTTAACTACAAAACTATGAGTCTTAAATTGACAACACCTTAATATTTTCAATCCAAGCTCATTAGCTTTTATAGTCATATAGGTTTGAACTCAGTTCAGCCTTATGTTCAGTGCACTTCTAATAAAGTTCACCATAATCATAGCTTAGCATTATGTAATAAAAAAAACTATTTTATTATACAGACAGACAAACATTTACAAATTTGAATTAAGGAAAAAACCAATATTATCATTAATAAGCAATAAAACAGAGTATCAATTTATGGTTTAAAAAAATCATGTTCTGAAGTGAATCATATATTCAAATAGGATATGATTTATCTGCTAGAAAAAAATTAAGAGAACAATATATTAGTGCTACATTGTCTGTTTGCTCCTAAAGTGATTAAAATTACCCCCAAGTTAAAAATAATAATTTTTATAAAAGTTTGAATTTTTCCATAGGGGATATTGAACTAGTAAAACATTTCTGCTAGCGAATATTGCACTAGAAAGCTTAATATCTATAAGAAGAGTGTGCCATTTAATTATCCATTTTACTTAAAAAATAAAGTAAAGATAAAACACGGTGTTCATTGCTTTTATTTTTTGTATGAATGTGAAAGAGTGAATAGACAAGTTAAAAATATAACAAAAAAATCAAATCAGATGTCACATGACCTAATTTAAATATGGCTATTTAAGTTAGATAGCTGGATTGGAAGACATATGGATGTCTGAAAATTTCAGGTTATCTACTTAATGGTTATCCATTAGATAAAGTGTTGGGCTTGGCCTGGTATTTTTAATCCAATGCTTGAATATCCTAGCACCTCACTAAGGATAACAGTAGCAAAACTGGTCTGGAGTTGGGGATATTCTGCAAAGCTTGCTAAGAGCTTATTTGCGAGTTCTATATACAATAAGTTAAAAACATGTATAATTGTTCAGTTTAATTTTTTAGTATTATGTATATTCTTATTATCACTGCTATTAAAAAAACTTTTTTAACAACAGTAATAAACCTCTGTTTTTCTTTAAAATATAAGTGTTTTATACAATATGTTCTTTTCATTAAATCCAGTTAAATTATATACTCTCCTTTTTTGTCTTCTTCGCATCAAACATATATATTCACATCTTTAACAACACCCAACGTTTCAACCACTTTTTCCTGACGTCTATAAAAATACACATTTACATCATTATTTTTACAAATAAAATTAAGGCAATAAACATCACATGATCACCATTTCTTAAGCTTGCTTTTAACTGTTATTAAAACAGGCAAAACTTTCTATACATATTGCCACTCAGTGCAAGCCAGAGTAATCAATGGATGCCAGAAAGCTTGTGGCAATATGTATAGAGAGTTGTTTTGTTTGTTTTAATAACAGTTAATAGCAAGCATAAGAAATGGTGATCATGTGATGTTTATTGGCTTAAAACCAATCCTGCCTAATAGGATAGTGGTGGTTATGGTTATTAAAGAACCAAAAACACCAAAATGTATAGGTACTGAACTGAGTTCAGACCTATATGAGGATATAAGCTGATGAGCTTGGATTGAAAAAATCTTGGTGTTTTCAATTTAAGTCTCATAGTTTTGTAGTTAAGTAGAGATAAAAGGTGGCTACTGGAGGGTTGCATTGGATTGTAAGATCTAGGTGCAGTGCTCTCAGATCCAAGGCACTTCGCTAATGAAGGCCACAAGCCAGAAACTAGTCTGGGGATATTGGATGAGTAGGCACTAGATGGATATTTTATGCACAAGTCTTCTGGCATCCATTGATTACTCTGGCTTGCACTGAGTGGCAATATGTACAAAGAGTTTTACCTGTTTAATACATATAAAATTAATATATAAAAATGTATATACCCTTCTCATAAAAACAATAACATTTCTCTTTCAACTATTAATACATATTACATTATATAACATTTTTCTTTCATCTATGAATACATCTTTTTACATACATATTACATTATATAATCTACACGTACTTACTTCTTCACTCTCCTAACTTTTTTATATAAACTTTTTAAATAAAGAAATATTTATGGAAAAATTTTGGAGAGTAAAGAAGTAAGTGTAGATTAGATAATGCAATATGTATGTAAAAAGATGTAGTGATAAATGAAAGAGAAATGTTATTGTTTTATGATAAGGGTATATACATTTTAATACATTAACTTTATTTGTAATAATAATGATGTAAATACCTATTTTTATAGATCCTTGAAAATGACTACAGAAAAAAGTCATCCAAATATTGGGTGTTAAAGATGTGGAATATATTGTATCAGTCGAAACAGTCTGCTCACACAACAAGATTAAAAATCCAAGCAAAAGCACCTTGAATCCGATCATGCTCGAGATGCACAGATCAGGAGCAATCCTGAATTCTAACCTACTTGTCTATTGTTTGAGTCTCTGATCCTATGAATAACAGTCCCAATGATACAGCATAATTATTTTAATTCCAGGCTCAGACACACAGTGGTAGAGCATGAGTTCAAAATGATGATGATGACCATGACCAAAAGTAGCTCAGATATTACATTCATTAGAGTTATATTTATTAAACGATTAAAGGAAAATTCAAACATGGGATTTACATTTATATGTGAATTTAATATAATACCAAGAAACATGCAGATATATATTACAGAAGTATTTCACGCTTGTGGTTGGTTACCTTATTTATTTACAAAGTTTGGGGTTTTTTCTTATGAAATTCCATTATACAAATTACTTATTCTGACTTATTTACCTTGAGGGGTATATAGCCTGTGTGGTTTCAATTTTCCAATTTCAAAATATTTACATATATTGCGCTAATGTGATGGATGCATGAAATATAAAAGATTGTGATCGTTTTGGATTATCGATTGCATAAAGGGTGCCTTACATTTTAGCAGTAAACAGTTTGATAGTTAATTGGAACATACATTTCAATCATTTATTTACAATATGAATAATTAATGTACCATGAGTGGCATTGTTTAGAAATCACACCTTTTGGGATATGTACATGAGAATAAGCAATGTGTTATGTCTCTGAAACTATGCGATATACAAAATCTTTAGGATTTTACAGGAGAGAACAGATTGCTTTATGTGTATAGGACTCGTTCATTTTTTAAAAGGGAAGCAACTCAAATCGGGAATACTTGAGTAATTAGTATTGACTGATTACTTATGAATGATTTATTATTTTCAACATAACATTGTGACTAACAAAGATCAAACAGGTGGTAATTATAATGTTACTTGCATAGTATCAAGGGAAATACGGCTCCTATGGTTGTTTGAATACTTTACCATTTTATGTTTCAAACTTGGATCAAAATTCGGTGTGTCTGCATATTTTAGTGGAGTGATACCACATGGAGAGGTTGGGTTTCAAGACTCGGTGCCAATGTATGGACTACCACAGTGCTCTCAATCCACAAACCTCATGTTCCACAGGGAGTAACGTATATGAGATACCATAATAGAATCAATAGAGTATGCCAGTAACATTATACATTCATAATAAAATCAGGAATTTTTAGCTGTTCCCGCAGCTTAGCTAAAAGCACATGTACTGATTTTTTTCTGAGCATTTTTTATCAATGGGGTCACATAAACATAGAGGTTGTGAATTTGACACATGACATCAAACAAACATTCATACATTCGCCAATCAGACAACAGAGAAAATAGGGCTTTTATGTATAAGATACAAATGTACAAGAATACAAATAATGTTTACAACTGCAAATTTATGAGAAATATAAAAAAACTGATCTCAGCAAATTTTTATTGCGTATGATAACCTTTTCTTTCTTTGTCTAGCAACAATCAAAATTTCCATAGCAACCATTGAATTGTCTGAATTAACCTGCTTTGTTCCATTTGTTTTTTTAATGGAACAATATTGAAAATATTTAATTTTATTTTAAATTATTATTTTAAAAGTAAACAAACAAGCTTTCATTTCTTACAAATTACCATCATTTCACCTGTTAATTCGTTATGATTTGCTTTAAAAATAAATTAATAAATAAACTTTTTATGAAGTTTTAAAACACATAAGAATCCTTTCATATTTACTTTTTAAAATTAATACATGTGACCTATGATAGAGAGATTACAATATATATATATATATATGTGTGTAGTGTGTGTTATATGTATGACATTTGACTTTGAACTTTCCGTGGATTAAAACCATCCTCTCTCATCTCAACTCCCAACATATAATGACCACCCATCAGCACCGAAAGTCAGGTCAACTGCTCTCATCTCAACTCGCATATTATAACAATACACCAGCTCAGAAACTCAGACCATCCTCTCTCATCTCAATTTCATCATATCACAACTATCCAGCAGCAAAGAAACTCAGACCATCTTCTCTCATCTCAACTCCCATCATATCGTGACCACCCACCAGAAAAGAAACTCAGACCATCCTCTCTCATCTAATTCCCATAACACCATGACCACCCACCAGCAAAGAAACTCAGACCATCCTCTCTCATCTCAACTTCATCATACCACAACCATCTATCCACATAGAAATTCAGACCCATCCTCTTTCATCTTAACTTCATCATATTACAACCACCCACCAGCACAGGAACTCAGACCATATTCTCTCAATCATGATAATATTGTGATCCTGCAATAGAAGGCATTTTGCTTTCTACCACAACTAAAATCATAATTGCAGTTTAGCAAACATTTTAAAAGCATTTTCGTACTGACCCACCAATATCAAAGAGCATTCATGCTTGGTAATGATAATTTGAGAAAATTGGCTGTTTATGCAAGAGGAAAAATGACAGGGCAGCCATACACTTCAGAGAATAATGCGAGAAATATTCAAGAGAGACATCTATACAGTCCACCCAAGCCAATTCTTCATATCGAAATAGTTAGAAAAATGTAATAATTCAACAAACCCTTTATAACTATTTATGTCTATGTAAAATTTTACCATTGTAAAATATACTGTTTTGATATGGGTTTATCATTTTGAAACACCCTGGAAATATTTTTCTAAAGAGTCTAAACAATTAACAAAATTAAGCAGTTCTGTACAACTTTTATTCTTCTGATTGGCTGTAGTCAATGATGTCATCTAATAATAATTCTAAATTCTCAATGTAGTTTAGCATTGTGGTGAAGATACAAAATTGGAGGATGAAGATACTCACAATGCATCCCAGTGAAAAGGCAACTGGTCTTCTCTCTTCAAGCTGCTTTCAGTGCCATTGAAATATCAATGGATGTGGTTGCATAGCAACATAACATAGCTGTCATCATAGCAATTCCAAGACATTAGTGCGTCTGCATTCCAAGATATAAAATTGTGCTTTGTGCCTTTGTGGATTTCCTTCTATGTTCTTTGTCTTATCATAAGTGGCTTCATTTCAATACAGACTGATTTATTTCAAATATTTTAGTGGCAGTTTTTCCCGAATTAAAACAAATTTAATGTTAGTGCATTATTATATGGTAAGTTAAGTTAGAAAATGCAGTCACATAATTTATGATTCAGAGATCTGTTATATCAAAGTTATTGCAGTGAATATCTAAAATATGACACTACATAACACATGTTGATCCATAGAGAGTGCTGCAGGAAGCTTGAAGGTAGAATTAATCATCTCTCATCTTTCATTTGGACACACTGTATATACACTTCTCCACTTCTTAATAGCATGCATCATTTCTTAGCCCCAGTGTTTTATTTGCTCAATTAAAATTTCACTTTTGAGTCAACCACACTGCTAAAATTCGTTTGGAAGAACTTACTTTAATAGTAAGAGTTTAGATGTTTTTCAAGTGAAAATTAATTTGCTATTTCTTATTTGCTAATGAATACGTCAAATCATCTGCAATGTAAGGTTTAAGTAAGAATAATAGTCACGTGCTTAGTACTACTGTTCTGCAAAATTTCTAAATATAAATCTGCCATTTCATTAAAATGATTCAAAAGTCTGTCTTGGCTCAATCAACAACCAATGTTTAATTCTGTAGGCGTATTTAGATTAGTCATATATATATATATAGTGCTTACATTAACTTTTGTTTTCATAAAACGGTTCTTATATGTAAGAACCAAACGATGAAAAACGAAACAAAAATCAATTTAAGTTTAATTATTTAAAATACCTTTTTCAAATGTTAACTGACGAATGATCAACTTAATGGCAATAAACAAATCCATTTAAAACATTGATTTCTTTTTTAAAAAAAAGTGTGCCAAGACATGTCATTTATTGAAGAATAATTTCAGTGCACTTGAATTGTTCTGTATGGCTGTGCTTCTTTTCAAACCAATTATAGATAAAAAATCAATAAATGAATCAGTTATACTTAAGAAAACGTCAAGCAATTTATTGTATAAAAAAATAAAAAATCATAAAATTTATGCAAGTTTTACCTATGTGCTAACGGGAATATTTACACTCTTATATATTTAATATATAGCGTATATGAGCACAAACCTTCACATGACCCACCACTCTCCACTCTATCTCTTAACACTGATACACTTGAACACATATATGTTGAAAAGATAAATAATCACCAATATACGAATTTCATGCTAAACCAGCAATCATCACTTGGTCCATATTACCATCTCTACACATATATGCAGTAAATGCTCAGATATATATTAAGATAGCCAATCCTCATACTTTAATGGACAGGTTTCAATCTACTCCAACTCTTCAACCGTCCATCCAATTGAAAATCTGATGATGGAATGCTCAAAGGCCACCCTGAGGCCGAGATTCTTGTAATGTTCAGTGTGTGGGTCATATAATATATCAAATACTGTTTGTATAAATGTTGGCATATATGCACTGATTAAAAAGCATATAATTTGTCAATTGATAAAAATTTGGAGCTGTGCCTACTGTTGTTGAAAGAAGACTAGCATAGAGAAGATATAGCATAGATTATCTGGTTGGAGATAATGAAAATTAACTTACAGATTCACAAAAGGTTTGGGATTAGAGAGAAGAGTAAAAAACTATGCTTCCACCAACCTATGATCTGAGAGGAAATTGAACGTTGCAACTATGATTAAAAATAGAAACTGTTGCTGTGTTTGGTGGAAATCTCAACATTTCCATGTTGCTGATGATGTCATATTATTGTCAGAAACACTGTCTAGAAAGAGATTGATTGCTTTTTCAAACGTTATTATATAAAATGATATAAAAAAATTATAAAAAGTGTAAACAAAAATTAATGTTACTAATAATTCTAAATAATAAATTGTCCAAAACATTTTGAAGATTGGCTAAAGAAAAGGTTTATTTTTATTAAACATAGCTGATTGTGCTTTCAACTTAGACCCAATGAACATCAATATTGTTTGCATAAAGTAAGATGACAGAAAAAAATTAAATTGTGTGGTTTATCACTAACAATAAATATGTCATTAACAAAAAGGAAAACATTATCCAACTCTCAAGCAAGTGCAATATTTGATTGTCTAATTAAATAATTAGTACTTCATCAATAATTACTGCAGCATACTCAACCAGAATATGAGGGCTATAAATCTGGTTTTATAAGTCAAAAGCACACTCAGTTATATTTAATAAAAATAAATACATATAATAAATATTTTCTTCCACCAACATTCAAAATTTTTTGACCAATTTATTACAAACAAGAATAAAAAAAAAATAACTAATTTTAATAGTGCTAAATATTTATATGATGTTTAATTACATGCACATAGATATCTTTCGTGAGAATCCTAAACATGTTTATATATACATATTTACACAGACACACACACACACACACACATATATATATATATATATATATATATATATAACAAAAAAGACTTATAAATCCAATAAATAATATTATATTTCAACCAGAGGACTGGTCATATAGTGGTGAGAATTCAAATGTTGAGTGATTAAGCACACTGGTAGACTGTGATATTCATAAATGACCACTGTTCTGCACAATTCAGTACAGCAATAGAGTAACGGTGTTGGAGCTAAAATTTCTGGATTGAAACTAAACCTATCACTTTTAGTGCTTTAACATCATATGATCTCCTTAGCAATAAACTATTTGATTATTTTACCCTGTGCATTTTAGCATAGCAGTAGAGTTACAGTTTTGAGAACTAAAGGTCCTGTATTAAAACTCAAATTATCATTTCTGGTGCTTAAACTTCACATTACCTTCTGACTACAAACTATTTTATCCTCTTTTTGTGTGCATTTTTACAGTGTCAAAGCCATGAGCTTCAATCTAAAGATTCTGAATTGGAATTAAGTCTGTCGCTTGTGGTGCTTGAACATTGAATGACCGTCTAAACAACAAATATCTGATCATTTAATTGTCATTTCATCACAAAGGCAGAGGCATAGACTTGAAAAATAAAGGCTCTGTATTAAAGCTCAAGCTATCATTTCTAATGCTTGAACATCATATGACCTCCTGGGCAACAAACTATTTGATTCTATTTTGTATGCATTTTATCATAGTGACAGAGGCATAGGCTTGAAATTAAAGATCCTAGATTGAAGCTAAATCTGTCACTTCTAATAAAACTCAAGCTATCGTAATTGTGTGAACATCACTTGACCTCCTGAGCAACAAACTATTTGATCTAATTTTCTTGTGCATTTCATCACAGTGGCAGAAGCACAGACTGAAAGCCAGAGGTCCTGGATTAAAGCTCTGCCTTTTTTTGAACATCACACATTCTCCTGTGCATCTGATATTTCACATATTCAATGCATGTTGTTTTCTCTTACACTTCTTAATTATCTTGTTAATCAATTATTTTACTTACTCTTTTCAACACTCTATATTTCTATCATATTATGATCACTTTTTCCATTTTCATTCAAATCTTATTTTTTCCTCTTTTTTAAAATCTCCAAATCGCTATGTGGCATCGATCTACATTCCAAAAAAAAAAAGGCAAACAATTATACATTTTATAAATCTTTCCTAATGAATGAATGATTTTGTAGCCTTATTAAAAGCATATTGCTTTGAATTTCACTTTAATTTTTTTATTTATGTAGTTACATGTTTGATATTTCCATCACCTAGTTGGATTGTTGAATATTTTTTTAGAAAAATTCAAATTTTATTTACCTTTTTCCAAATACAATCAATTGATAGTAAAAATGTATTGGTTAGTATTATGATTTGGGTAGTAATGTCTCATTGGCTGATAAAGATATAGCTTAAAATCTTTTATGGAAAATAATTAATAAAATAATACAACACATGACAATCAGTCATATTTTTATCCTAGCACAAAGGATTTAAAAATTAGAATATAGCTGCCTAAATGATATATATAGTAAAATCATGATATCTTATATTTTGTTCAAAGCTTCCTCACATACACATTATGTATAACAGCTCACATTTGGTTAGATCTTGATTACAATAGAATATGTATTGTGTATTGAGCTGCAGGTGCACAGTACTTTTCAACATGCCCACACACATATATATGTATACACATATAATATGCATAAATACATTAAGATTATACTATAAACAAAATTGGAAAAAATAATGAAATAGTTTATTAACTCTCTCAAAAATAATTATTTTCTTTGTTTTCATTTACTGTCAATGTTCAACATTATGTTTAACATTACATCATTATTTCTTATCAGAAAATAATAAATTTAACTTCATTTGATAGATATTTTTGTTTACAAATGAAAAATCAGGGGTTAGAGTGAGTTTATGTTAACATGGGCATAACAATAATATTGGCACTAACAAGGTATTTGGCAATTCCATCATCAGGTTTTCAATGGCATGGATGACTGAAGAGTTAGAAGGTGGAGTATACAGAAGCTTATCCATTAAAATGTGAAGATTTACTATCTTAATATAAACTGAGCATTGATTATATATATGTGTGTGATGATGATCTGGACCAACTGATGAGTGCTGCTTCAGCATGAAATATATATATTGAAGATCATTTATAAAATCTCATATCTTTTTTACATTATGTGGTCATGTGTATTGGTTGTATGAGATAGAGTGGATAGCTGAAGGAAACTTGCGAGTCTGTGCTCAAATCTCCTATATTACAACTGAACTCTGGGTATAAAAAAATATACTTGTACTTAAAATATTACAAATGAAATAAATTCTAAATATTCACATTTTATTTTTGAAAATGTTCCAAAAATGTTATTTAAATGCTTATGCCATCATTTCTGGAAAGATTTTCGTTTTCCAAAATCAATGAAGTCTTCATTAGATGGCATTTGTTTTTAAAATGTAAACAAATAAATTTTTATTTCTTTTAATTCTAACAAATTATGCGTTAAAACTTTTAAAAAAAATTAATATTTTTAACAGTATTTTTATATTTACTGCTCTAATTGCATTGATTACATAGTTGCTAAGCTTGCAAATACCTTCAATGTAAATTTGCACTATCCAAAAATATAATGTTTAGCTTTGAAAAATAAAATATTTCCATTCAAATTAAATACCGTATTTACTTCAAATCTAAGATGCAATTTTTTCCAAATTTGGACCCATAAAAAAGGGGTATCTTAAATTCAAAATGAAAATTTTGAACATCTTATTAATGTAGTTCTTTGCTTTATGCTGTACATGCACATAGTATTATGAATAATATCTCCATATAGAATATCAAGTCAAATCTTTTTTTAATCAAAAGAAAAATATTTAACATTAAATGTCAATAATTTTTGGAATTAATTTCATAAATGGCTTCAACTCTCTCTCTCTCTCTTAAACTGCTAGTTTTAACATTATTTGGCCAATTTTACCGTTATTTTATCAAGAAGACTGTACTGAGAAACTTTTAGATTTTTTTTCACATCTGTAAATTAATAAGATTTAAATTCATATTACAAAAATATATTGCAAAAAGGGGAAATATTTAACCCTTTACAAAACTTTCTGGGACTACCAGAAGACAATATAACTTTTGTACCAAGAGAGTTCAAAGAAAAACTTGCTTCAGTGCCAAACTCATGTGATCTAGGAATGCATGGAGTACCTTGTTTTGATACAGACAATTAAATTAATTCATAGTAAAATACCTGACAAAGTTAGTTAACTTTCTAACAAAGAGAATTTATCATATACATGAGTGTTATCCCATTTGACTGGTTCCATTTGTCAAGAAGAAAAATATATCTACATTCCAAAACTTCAGACCCATATCAATGAGTGCACATGGAATTAATATCCTGGAATCACTGATTAAAGATTGTAACTTATATTTTTCCATTGTCGGCAAAAATCCAGTTTGTAAAGAAAGGCATAGTCAGAAGCAACAAAACATATGGACTGGTTGCAGTTCAGCTGGACATTAAATCACATTTGATATAATACCAATTGATATTTTTTAATTAATGCATCAGCAAATACATCAATACCCAGGGCATCAATCTACTTGATTATGAATATTTTTCTAAATCAAGAAATTCAGATACTTCTTTGTGGGAAGTGGTCACCATCACTACTGTGTGAAGAGTTTTGTCTCTGTGTAGCATTCATTCCATTTAACTTGATTCCACAAGGCTCACCAAAAGTGCTTTTATATTGATCCTCTCTTTAAAACAATTGAAAATGAGATGACTGGAATATATATACCTGGAATGAAGGCAAATGTGGATGACATAACAATCTTTCTGACAACCAGACAAATATAAACGGTAGTTCAGTTTAGAAATATCCAGTGCATGCTCTATGTACTTGCGATGCCAACAAGAGCAATACTTCAAAGGAAATCCTGGCTCATTTGTGGAATTTCCTTTTCATTTGGGTAGGTCTGAAATGCATTCGCAAATACAGAGAAAACTAATGAATAAAGTTGAAAATATAATCAATTCTCTTTTCAAATCATATTTATCTCCCCATGCCAAGAAAACCCTTTTCAATCTCCTAATAATGACATGGGTTTCATACTATATGCCTATAATAATGTGAACAAAAGTTTTTACATCCGGAATTTACTCAATGTGTAGAAAATTGTTGTGGGGGAAGAAAATAGCATCAATATCCCTAAATAAGATTCTGCACCTTCTATCTCAAAATGGATTGGGTGGACTATTAAAATTTTCCAAATTCAAAAAAAACAATCTCATATCATCATGTGCAAGAATATTTCCATATTTAGACATAGTTTTTAAATTACACCAGGCCTCCACCCATGTATTCCCAATTTAATATATGGCCTTCCCAAGAATAAAATGAAATACTGGGATATACATTCAATCTATTCTTCACCATCCAATGATAAAAACAAACCCCTTTTAGATATAATAATAAGCAGTTGAATAAAAAATTCAAATACTGGTCATTAGAGCCAAAATACCATAATCTTCTCCTAAAACTAAATCATGAATTACTTGACTCTTTATTTTTTCAGTTATAAAAAGAATTGCACTAACATTAAAGACATATGCAAATTATGTCAGAGTGAATCAGAAACACAATCACATTTTCTATTCATGTGCCCCATATTCAATAATATCCAGTGCAAATATTTAAAAAATAAAGATTATAACATATATACACATCTCAATACATTTAAAAAAGATATTTATGCACATATCGAGTCAGCACATTTATACTATTCTCATTATGGTGCGCCAGATTATACATTTATGTATGGTTCAAACTCAAAAAGACACCTTAATATATTTTAGGAACAAAATGGATACTGTATGCATAAGGGATGAAAAAATTTTGCCTACTAACATTTATTCAGACAGGATAATCACGAATGTGGCTTTGTTCAAATTTATGACATGACTCACTGTTATAAAATGATAACTAGATAATTAAAAGCAAAAAAGACATTAATGGAATGATGTACATAGAAAGATGTAAATCCTGTGCAGCAGTCAGAAAATGTTAAGTTGGTTTCAAGATTGTATTTTTTTGTTTCACATAATCTCTAGTATGGGATAAAAATACAGAGCATATAATATAAATAATGTATCTTCCTTTGTTTAAAATCTCATAGTCTTTTCTTATTCTAGCCTATGTATGTTGTACTAAGAACTGTTTTGTAAACTTATGGTTCAATAAAACCTTTTGAAACCAGCAAGGTTATAACAAGATGATAAAAATCTTACTACCAAAGCACTGATTGGTTGTTTTTTGTTATCTACACAAGAGAATGCCCGTCAGTGATATTGACAGTTCCGAATGCTTTAGAATCTTTTTTGACACAAATTTAATTTTTTCCAGAAAATTTGTGAAAATATTAATTATCTTAGAGGGATGAGTTAGATTTTAATAGAAAAATTTACTTTTACATGAAAGCAAATTAACAAAAAAATTATAACATTCGGCTGTAATCTACCGTATAAATAGATGACATTAAGCTTGAAGTAAAAACAAAAACTGTGATCTGGTAATAATACCATCAGGTATGACTTGTAAGCTTTATCCATTAATGTGTCTGTTAACAAATCTTTTACACTTAGAATGAAAACACATTATGAAACTTGGTTAAATCAAGATCATTTTTGACACCAATTTGTAAATAAAATGACTTCATCTTCCACAATAACTCAGTGTGGTTTTTTAGTCTTGGAAAGATATCCTAATTATCAAAAACTTTTTCTTAAAATATTGCAGTGCCAACTATTCAAATGACATTGAAGATGTACTCTAGGGAAGTAGGGGAGATGCAAGTTCAAGTTCTGAAAGTGATGATGTCGAAAATGAAAATATACCTGAGGAAGATTCGCAGTAAATTAAGTGAAATTTTGTATTTATATCAGTTTCTATTTAAGTAAATAAAAATGTTTTTTTATTTTTCAATAAAATCATTTTTTTCCACTTTTCTGGGCTTAAAATCATACTGTGACTTAGATTCAGGGGAGTCTTTAATTCAAAAAATATGGTATTAATAATCTATATTCTTGATTTGTAATAATTATTACACAATTATTAAACAAAAATAATCTTGAATTGCAATAAATTTGCAAATAGTCATGTATTTTGTTATTCAAACTATTTTTTCCAAACAATGTTATAAAAACTGATACATCAAAAGATGTCAACAACACAAAATGAACACCCATCAAAGTGAAACTTCTTATCTTATTAATTTTTTATTTTTTTGGCCATCTATTGGATATTTTCAAAACTAAAATTTTACATAGAAATATATATGATAAAATACATATATTTAAAAATAAAGTTTGTGAAAATTCTCAATAGGTGGATAATAGTTTTAAAATTCAAGTTCTTCAGGTGAATTAACAATAAATTGAAAGAGTACAGTTAAATATATATTTTCTGGATATGTGTTCATTTACATTCACTCAAAAAAATAAAAAAAATAATGTCTCTTGTCTTTATTTTTTAAATAAAATGAATAGAAAATGTTCAACTTTCATCTCAAGTAAATATACTCTGGACTATATCTGTTTTTAGTAATTTTTTTGGCCTATAGAAATATAATAACAGTTCTAGGCATTCTGATGTTTTTGAATCTGTATCAACTTTACAAATATTCTTAAATTTCATAAAACTTTTAGCATTACACTTACAAAATATTTTATTTTGGAAAATACTGCTTGTCAAATTCGGAAAGAATAATAATGCAAAAAAAATGAAGTGTTTTTTCATTCAACGTAAGCTGATCAGATTTTCAAGTCAATGGCCTTTTTTAAAATTTATTACATATACTAATTTTAATTTTATAATTATAAATTTATTTAAATGCACATTGATTACATAAGTAATATTTACTAAGACTTTAACCTCAAGAATATGGGTGTAAAAATGTGATATTAGGGACCTCTACAGGTCTTAACCACAAGCTTACACCTTGGAAGAAATGAGGGGAACCCTTCTTTACTTCAACCTACTTTCTATTTAAATAGGTGAAGTTGAAGTGGTTAGATCTAAGAGTGTGAAGCTATTCAATACTTCACTGATTAAGTCCACATTTCCCATTACACATCAATACTCATGATATCTTTCAATTTACAATGAGTCAATGGAAATATCTTATAGTTAGAAATCTATTACGATAATTTAAAGTTGTAATTATAAGTTTATTTAAATGAACATTGAGTATGTAAGTAATATTTACTAAGGCCTTAACCTCAATAATATGCATGTAAAAATGCGATATTAGGGATCTCTACAGGTCTTAACCACAGCTTACACCTTGGAAGAAAACTGGGGAGCCCTTCTTTACTTCAACTATTTTGTTTAAAAAATAATTACTATGTTTCCCTGAAATTAAAATCGAACTAAAAACTAAGGCCTAGCATGATTTTTAAAGATGCTTATACTATAAGCCCTATCTCTAATAAAAAGCCTTAGTTAGAATCATCAGCCACATAGATGATTAATGGACATATTGAATTGTAAAGTAATGAATGTATAAATAAACAATATTATTGACATTACTACTTTAAATGTCATATATAGAGCTTGCAAATAAGCTCTTAATAAGCTTTGCAGAATATCCCCAATGCAGACCAGTTTCTGCTACTGGCATTCTTCAGTGAGGTTCTAGGATATTCAAGCATTAGATTAAAAATACCTCACTGGGGATGCCAGTAGCAAAACCCGGTCTGGGATTAGGCATATTCTGCAAAGCTTGATAAGAGTTTATTTGCAAGCTCTATAGATAACATGTGCAATACAATCTTATTAAATTAGGTCATGTGACATCTGACTTGATTTTTTTAATGCTTTAAATAAATGTAATGTAAATTGTATGGTTCTTTAGTATTTTCCCATCAACCATTTTTAACAAACGTAATTCTATCTATATTGAAAAACAAATTATCTACCATAAGTCAGTACATCAGACAATTTATAATTTCATTTATATATTTTAGATATTTTTTTTAATATTCATCAAAATATAAAATCACAAACCAATTTTCTTTAAAAAACTTGTTTTTTTTTTTATTATGACTATATGAAATTAATATCAAGAGCAACGTTTCGACTATTTACTTCCCTATAGTCTTTTTCAAGCCACTAAAATATAAAAAATAATAAAACAAATAAAATAAAACATAATACAATCATTAAACTCTACATATATTTCAAATCTTCTCAATACAAAAACATAAATTTAATATAAAACATTAGAACATTATTATTTTTTATATTTTAGTGGCTTGAAAAAGACTATAAGGAAGTAAATAGTCGAAACGTTGCTCTTGATATTAATTTCATATAGTCATAATAAAAAAAAAACAAGTTTTTTAAAGAAAATTGGTTTGTGATTTTATATTTTGATGAATATTGTTTATACTGACTATTTTTTAAAAGAAAGAAGAAGTTCAAGATTAAAGGTTATGATATTTTTTTTAATACTTTGATTTAGAATGCTCAATTTAGTTTTGGAGCTTCATAGTTTTTAAATATTCAAGATAAAAAAATTAGTTTGATTTCTTAAACACTTTTTTCCCTCCTAAAAGATTATAAATAACATAAGTGGTTTTAATAATTAAACTTTTTAGCGTAAGTTAAATCATCAATCTTTCTCCTAAAGAAAAGTTTTTAATAAGAATAACCATGTTGGGCTACTGCAAGTAATTAGAAAAGTGATAATGGATGGATATAGTTGCATCATATATGATGTGATGTGATGTACTGTGGCTTTTCTTTAAATGAAGTCAAGAATATCTGAGCAATTATGCCCAGATAAACCTGTTATCTACTTAATTTTCCATTCCCCACTGCCATATGTTATAATGAACAAACTTAATGTGCACATATAAAATATAGAGACATTTTCTGTATTTTTGTGCTTGCAATTTTTAATTGCTTTTATGTGAACAAACCATTCTTAACAATAATCATTTTTTTTATTACTCCTGCCTGGAAAATTTTCAATTAACACTTGATTTAATGGTAAATTTAAATGAAATAATATTCTAATCACCAAATTAAATGAGTGTAAGTGTAAAAAGAAAGCTATTCTAGTGAGTACACATATGGAATTGTGAGGGCTTCTGGTGTAAGAATCTAACAGCTTTCTGAAAAGAGAAGTACTGGAATAAATGTACATTTTGAAAAATGAAAAAATAAAACATCCCCTGAAAATAAGCCCTATGTTGTTTTTGGAGCAAAAATTAAAATAGACTGAGTCTTATTTTTGGAGAAACACAGTATCTATGAAATTCTAAGGTGGACTGCTGCTATATCATAAAATTTATTAAATTTATGAATTTTAGTGTATTACATATTTTTGAACAGATATCATGGATTTACTATATATGTTAATTCTAATATTCTCATGGATAAATGATGAATTCATAGTACTATTAATAATACTATGAATATATATGTATATATAATAAAAATAGAAATGAGATTATATCCATGTAAACAGAGATAACTTTTAACCTATGATGTTGCTAGAAAACATCAATTACTACTAATTGACAATCCCTGAGGCTAAATAAGTTTTCTCATTAACCTATAATAACTTTTTATTGGAATGCTATGTTCTATGTAAAAACAGTAATTTTTATTTCAAACTGCTAAGATATATTAATTGATAAAAACTGATATAGAATAGTTAGTAGAAAATAAAAACTAACATTGGTAAGGGTTAAGACTGATGAGAAATCGACTATTGCTATTTTTAGTCTCATAAAAATGAACTAATTAAAACACTGTAAATAAATTTATTTAATAAAATAGGAAATAATCCTTACAAATTTGCATAAAAGTGATATATCTGGTGACAAATAGTTTTATGACTTGTGTACTTTAGTAGGATTTCTTTTTTCTCTCATTCCAGTTATGCCATCTGGTGTAAGCTTGGTTTACTACTGAATAGTATTATGTAAGATAATACCACATGTCACTTTATTGGCTTGTGTACTTCTTTTACCATAATTCAGAGCATTTTTGTCTCTAAATTGAATTAAAAGATATTGGATATGTACATAAAGTGGTCCAGTAAAAAGGTAATTGCACTCTTGAAGCTTCCTAAATCATCTATGAATAAATGCATAGTTGCTACATAGAGTAGTTTAGATAGTCACTGCAAAATATTTAAAGTACCAGAGTGCCTGAATTATGAAGTATAACATGAAATGTGGCAGCATGTTTTGTAGTTTTGGAAAGATCATTTTTAATGTTTTTCATGCAAGTGAACTTTTGACACCACTTAAAATATTCTTTGTGACTTATGCCTTCATTATCATATACAGTTTAAATCATTTCAAATGTTTCAGTCATAGGTTTGCTCAGTTTTAGATACAATTTGATGTTATTCTGTTGCTCAATCATCAGTTAAACACACTAACACATTTCATGTGAAACAGTCAGATTTATGCACCTGCTTCTTTCACTATTTTACCCACACATCTATCTATATGCCAGGTTTAAACTCTCTTGGAGTACCCATTTAAACAACCTCAAATTACTATGTGTGCAGAATCACGTATATAGATGCGAGTGGTGTGTCTGAAAATTAATAGTATAGGTATAGATTACAGATAGGTATCCATTTTATAAATATTTCTAATTTAGGAAATATTTTAGTTTAAATTATTTTTATGTTATTGGTATATATTACAGATATGTATATTCATTTTATAAATATTTCTAGTTTAAGAAATATTTTAGCTAAATTATTTAGCCAATTTTATTGCTGTATTATTGGAATCGCATATGTATATTTCCTGTTATTCTGCACATATGGTTATAAAATTAGTCTTCTACTAATTATGAAAGTAACTTTGTCAAAATAACATTTTGATTTTTGTAAACAATTTTCGAAGTAGGTCACGCATTGGTCCTAAAATAGCATGGACTTGATTTGGTAAATATAAAATGTTAATAACAAAATTCGCAGAAAAACAAAATCTAAATTACTTGGTATAATTAAAAATGTTTTTCTAAAATCAGTAAATGAGTTTTTCTACTGATTGTAACTATTAAATATGTTTTGCTAAAATAAATACATGGACTTTTCAGCTACGTACAGGCTCATAAAATTAAACAGGTGGTCAGAGTTTAAAAAGTATAAATACTAAAAGTTTTGTCACCAAGGAATCGATCATATATATAATAAGTGAGTTGTAAGCAGAACCCATGCCCATTTTACCTCCAAAATGATCAAGTAGAATGGCAATAACTCACCTCTCGGCCCTTAGCTGGGGATGGAGAAGAATTTTGGTCTGATGAAACCTAATGCCATAACCAGCAAAGCAGCCCGTAGAAAATCTCTATTAACTTTAAATCATCGTCAAAAGTGTCAAATTAATATCCTCCCAAGTGCTCCAAAATTAACTGCCCTGAAAACAACTGAATGGTAATTTTTTTTTCAGAGCGATGTTTATAAGCTGTTACTTTGGATTCTTTCTTTTAAAAGCTAGCTATTTATTAAATCTGCCTTTCCCAAACACCTTTACTAAAATCTACAAAGAAGACCATTAAATGCTAAATCTTGCCTGATTGTAAAACTTGAATTCTCTTTTAAAAATGTAAAATTTGAATTCTCTTTTATAATGTAAAATTCTAATAATCTATTTTAAATATATAATTTCCTGCGATCTTTTATGCCTATTTCTAAAAAATATTCAATTTATTCTATGATTTTATCATTTTAATATTATATGTATTTAATATGCCAAATGACTCTAAACTGCAAGTATTTATAAATATAATTTTAGCTTATCAATCTGCGAAGATAATTTCAAATCTTCGATATAATAAATATTAAATAATTGAATTATTATTTTTCTTTCTCACTCGCTGTTTTGAGATCATATTATTATTTTACTAATTAAGTTTTGGGTATTAATATTACAACAATCAGTTATCTAGTTAAAATTGTAGTTTGCTTAATTCTAGTTATGAATGATAACTATTTATATATGTAACTCGTACATCATAGGAACTAGCCACAGAGATATTTTCAAAGCATATTTTAATGTTTTATTCACAATTACCCTGCAAATATGCTTTGTCCTCCTTAGATTTATATATGTTGAGATGCAAGTGATAATATTAAACTAGGTTACTAATTAATTTAGTCCCTAAATAGTATATTTGAAATACTAAATTTGAGAAATGGATTGTATAGATATGCAAATAGACGCTATCTAATTTTAAGACATGGTAATATAATTTTACGCATTTGCGTTATATATGTATAAGTTGCGGATGTGTCCTTACAAAGTCACGCAATGTATATTTATCTGCTTGCTGCATGATTATTGATGAAGTGCTGGTGGAGGCCACACTCATTCATTTTAGTGTGGGTTCAAGCACACTTTTAGAACTAGGGCACAAGGACCTAGATGATTCATAATTAATACTTATCTGACTTCCTGAACTACTAAGGTTCCTATTCGTAGCAAGTTGAGTGGTTTTAGGGCAAACCAAGTCTTTGGAGACTGAAGCCCATGAATAATGACCCATTCACACCTTTAAACTTAATTAATATTTTAATATGTGCCATAGAGGATATAGGTAAACCTATCATAAACCAGTTTTCTCTCCTTTTATATTAAATGCTTATCTAGCATTAGAGTATATCCTAATCTAGGTTAACATGCTAACCTGCATATCTCTGAGCCTAATTACATGCTCGATTTAACTTTGTATAAATAGACGCCATAGGAGCGCTATTATAGTTAGTTATATAAATTTGGCTATAAAGTTTCGTATGATCTAGCGGACTACATGAGAGCTAGAAGTTTGGCATATTAAAATAGGCATAAACTCCAATACTGCACTACACTTTATTAAACACTTATAATGAGATAGGTAACATTAATCTCATTAGTTATTTAACGCCTACGAGTGTAATATCTCACGTTCACATCACATAATTTTGTATGTTTTGATATCTTTTGTTATTGTTTTATTAAATTAATATTTAAAATATAACTCGTTTTCATATTTTTATTGTCCGTGATGTCATTTTATCCAACTCTATATTTAATTGCACATACGCTATTTCATATATATGTAGATCAGTCAGTTAAGTTCTATAATTAATTACTTAGCCATATGTGTATGTCTGACCAAATCAGTATTAAATTAGTTAAATTTATGAGTCTCTTGTTCCACCGGGGTGACTGCTGGACTGAGGTTAAATTAAATGTCTGTGTAAGTTGAGAAGTGTCATCCATAGTCATCCATAGGGTATTAGATCATTGAGCAGAGGTGAAAGGATTGAATGTTGGTCGGATTGTGGATCCCAGTATCAATACTCGATCAGCTTTAGTGTATTTTGCCTGTGTTCTAGATTTTGTTATGTGGAGGGACAATTCTTACTGTTACACATGTTGCAACTCAAGATCCAGACGTGCAGCACTTTAAAATTGTTGTGAATAGAATACATTTACTGGTTCAGAGATGGTACTGCAGGCAGGTTGGGGTAAGAACCAGTCACCTTTTTACTGGGACACACTATCTATGACTGTTTGAACTATTCATAGTGAGATATAAAATATATTTCCAATATATCCAATTATAACAATTTTGTTATTGTGTAATTGTGTGTGCCCATAAAGAGTTCAGAATTAGAAATTTTACAAACCCTGAATAGAAGCAGAGAGTATCATTCTTTAGGTAGTGATATAGCTTTGTTATGTAAATATCCCAGTGCAAATCAATAGCTGGGATTAAAATACAAATTATTCAAGTCACTTTCCAAAACATTATATTTTATCAGCGACACCCTCTGTGAATAAATATAAAGTCTGAACATCAAACAGTCAAGTTAAAAAAATAATCCCTTGAATTCTATGCTGCAATGATCTCCCTTCTAAATGTTGTTTTTCAGCAATGCACTCTGTGAGTAAATATAGTCTGAACTTTAAACAGCATGACTCAAAGTTTAGACTTTATATTTATTCATAGAGGGCACTGCTGAAAAAAAATATAACATTTGGAAAGGTGATTTGAACATTTTGTGTTTTATTATGTAGTATATGATTTGTTTTATGATTGGTATGATTGTCAAAAATATAAAGAGTATATAAAAAATTTGGAAAATAGAAAATTGCAGTGGAGATTAATTGGTTAAACCTCCATTACACAATTTATTATTTGAATGAGCTATAGACTACTTTTGTACGATTGTACAAAACATACAATTATTGAGAAATAAAATATCACATGATCACCATCTCATGGTTTAGCACATAACTGCTAGTAAACAGGCAAAAACTCTCCATATAGTAGTGCCACCTTGTGCTAACCAGAGTAATCAATGGATGCCAGAAGGCTTGTGCATAAAATTCCTATCTAGTGCCTACTCGTCCAATATCCCCAGACTAGTTTCTGGCTTGTGGCCTTCATCAGTGAGGAGCCTTGGATCTGAGAGCACTGCACCTAGATCTTAGGATCTAATGCAACCCTCCAGCAGCTACCTTTTATCTCTACTTTACTACAAAACTATGAGAATGAATTGAAAATAAAATATAAAATCAATTCTTTATTCTGTTCTTCATTGTTTAGAGACTGTGACCCTTATTTACTTATAGTTTAAAGGTGCTTATTTACCATTTGGATTTTACAAGCAACTTTTAAAACAATTACCACAATCCACCTGGATTTATATCATATTTCATACTCATGATAAGCTTAGTTCTAAGCAATATTCAAACAATTAAATTTCACAGTTGATACAAAGCATTCTGCAGATGGCATTCATAATTCTGAATAAAATTATTACTCAGCAGGATTTTGTGCAGTGATCAGAGTGGCTGATCTTGGAGTTCTCTAAGTCCATGGATCTCAGTTCAGTTCTGTCTCTACCATTGCTTGATCACTTTTTATAAACTTCTGAATAATAAACCATTCGATTACTATATTTTTTCTGAATTTCCAGCATGCTTTGATGCAGTTGTAAAATGTTAGACTGTGAAGTTCACAGCTCACAGGTTACAGTCCAGGTCTTACTCTACATGATTCAATATAGTAATAAGAGTGGCAGACCTTGGAGTTCTCTAAGTCCATGGATCTCAGCCCAATTCTGTCACTACCATTTCTTAAACATCTTTTATGAACTTGTGAATAATAAACCATTCAATTACTATGTTTCTCTGAATTCCTAGCATGCTTTGCTGCAGTTGTAGAATGGTAAACCCTGAATCTCATGGCCCACAGATTACAGCCCGGATCTATCACTTCTGAAGCATGAACTTCTTAAAAATTCATGAATAGTAAACCATTCAATTACTATATTTTTTCTGGGACAGCTCCCAGCATGCTTTTGTGTAATGCTAGATTGGCTGACTCTGAAGTTCAAGGTCCAGGGATCACAGCCCAGCTCTGTCATTTCTGATGCTTGAACTTCTTATGAAGTCCTGAATAATAAACCATGTAATTATTGTATTCTTTCTGAGTTCCCAACATGCTATGCTGCAGTGGTAGAGGCAGATTCTGCAACTCAAGGTCCCTAGATCAAAGCCCAACTCTGTCACTTCTGATGCTTGAATTTCTTATGAACTACTAAGTAACAAAACATTCAATTATTATATTCTGAGTTCCCAGCATGCTTTGTTTCTGTATTAAGAGTGGCAAGCTCTGTCACTAAAATAGATGGATCTAGACCCAGCTCTGTCACTTCTGATGCCTGAACTTCTTATGAACTCCGGAATGATAAACCATTTAATTATTATATTCTTTCTGACTTCTCAGCATTTAAAACAGGCAAAACACACTATACATAGTGCCTACTCATCCAATATCTCCAAACTAGTTTTTGGCTTGTGGCCTTCGTCAGTGAGGAGCCTTGGATCTGAGATCACTGCACCTAGATCTTAGGATCTAATGCAACCCTCCAGCAACCACCTTTTATCTCCATTTAACTACAAAACTATGAGTCTTAAACTGAAAACACCTTAATGTTTTCAATCCAAGCCCATTAGCTTGTATAGTCATATGGGTCTGAATCCAGTTCAGTACCCATATATTTTGGTGTCATTGGTTCTTTAATAACCATAGCCACCACTAACCTATTAGGCAGGATTGGTTTTAAGCCAATAAACATCACATGACCACCACCTCTTATGCTTGTGTACAACAGTTGTTAAAACAGGCACAAGCCAGAAACTAGTCTGGGGATATTGGATAAGTAGGCACTAGATGGGGATTTTATGCACAAGCCTTCTGGCATCCATTGATTACTCTAGCTTGTTGTGTGTCATTACGTATAGTGAGTTTTGCCTGTTTAACAACAGTAATACACACAAGCATAAGAGGTGGTAGTCATGTGATGTTTATTGGCTTAATTGCATTTAACTTAAAATTAAGCTTGTTTTTAATTACTATTTGTTTAACAGTAAAATTCAATAATTATTTATTGGAAATTTTACCATGAAAAACACCCACAGAAAGATAAACAAACAAATGACGTATGTGTGGATGTGTATGCTTACGTATGTAATTCTGTGAACGCACTATTGTTATATCACATAAAAAAATTTAAAATTGCAATTTTAAATGTAAAATCGAATACAATTTATAAAATATGAAAACTCAAAAATAAAATATTTAGTTCGTAAAAAGCAAAACAAAGCTATCAACTAAAAATAAATATAAAAAAATCATTAAAATTCTCATCAAATAAAGTTTTTTTTCCTAAATTCTTTCCTCTAATTCGATCAGATAAATCAATGGGAAAGAAATACCGATACAGCCTCTAGAAATATTTTATTCAATATTTCAAAAAATAATCATTGCACTTTTGACATCTTTTGAAAAGATATGAATTTTTTTAAGTCTATTTTTGGAACACAGAAGAAAAACAGATATAAATTACATTCAAAATTCGATACGTTATTTTCATATGCGTGTTTTTAAATATGTACATGCGCGAATGTAGTTCTTGAAATTCTTCCGGCTGCCTGATTGCTAACCTGGTCTCAGCGGCTACTACTAGAGACAATGTTACCACCAGTAATAGTAATAGTTAGACATCCATTTACCCTATCCACATAATGGCAAGAAAATCCAGACGAAATGAGAGTTCTGTTATAATATTGATAATTGCACATGTCTCTATCAACAGCTACCGAATCATCCATTCTACTCAAGTATGTAATATTGTTCTTCTACTAAATGTCCAAGTGGTTGATCCATGCTACCAAATTACTAATAATGATTAGAGATCCACCCACCCTATCCAGATAATGGCATATAATCTAGACGAAATGAGAATGCTATTACAGTAATGTTAATTACATGTGTCTTTATCAACAATTATAGAACCATCCCATCTTCTTATATATGTAATATTGCTTTTATATTAAATGTACAAGTACAATTATTTAAAAAAAATGTCAATACAGTTATTTAAAAAAATGTCAATACAATTATTTAAAAAAATGTCAATAACATGAACATATTTCTATCAAAAGCACTTGACCCATATTATTTTATAATTCATTTTATCCTATACACTCCCATCCTTTTACTATACATTTAAGATATTTGTAGTTCTTTAATAGAAGAGATTACTGTGATATAAGGAAAGATGCATGTTAGAAATACTAGAAAAGAATTGAAAGTGAAATACATCATGAAAAAATCAACAATTATCTCTGAATCCATTAAGAGTTTAAAAAGTTATCTAAAATTAGGTTGAATGTTACTAGAAAATAGCATTGCAAGTAAATGACTGAAGTTTTAAACTGAATTCCGAGAGATTGTAAAAAAAGCCATGAGTTAGATAAATGAATAAGATAGCTTTCTAGAGTGGTGTGGATAAGAAACATTACGTGTTGAAGACTAAATTTAAAGAGATTTTCATTGTGAATGGAACTGATAATGAGTGAAAAGTGTTACCCATTTAATTCCTAATATTCCTAATCATTGTGTATATGTATTGTCTTATCATCATTTTCAATTACTATTGACCCACTACAGGATGAAGGTCTCTCCAAGTTCAACACATCTTCAATTTCTAGCCTCTCTACTCCACATCACCCAGCACATTTTATCCCATCCATCTCAAATGTTGTCACTTTCTAGGTCTTTTACAATCTCTTGGAACTGTCAATCTATTATTATCTCTTCTAGCAATATGTTCAGCCCAATTCTATTTCAGTCTTAATTCTTTCAGTAATACTTGTTTGTTTTCTCACCCATTAATTTTTATTCTTTTCTTTTTACTCCTAACATGCATCTCTTCATGATTTAAAAGAAATTAACAACTACAAATACATTGGTCATATAATTAGGTATGGTAGGAGTGCTTTTGGTACAAGTAAATATTAAAAGAAAATATGCCTGTGCATTTGAAAAAGTTTTAATAAATGTGTTTTACAAGTTTTTACATATGGATCTGAGACTTGGACGCATATTGAGTGTATCAGTAGATAAAATTCTATAACTGTTACACATCAGACTTCAAGAAATTAGTAAATATTTAGTAGTAAAGCAATCTTACAAATAGATCATCTTCTAAGCATAAGCAATTAAGGAATAAAGTAAAATATATACAAATCTGCTCTGATTTTATAACGAATCTTGAAGAGCTGTTGCTGCAACACTTTGTACTGGAACTGGTTTGAAAGAGATTTCAAATCAACCCTGATGATGATGAGTAAGCAATGACTGTTTGTCAACTAAGTCATTTGCAAAAAATCTTCAGATTCATAAGCATACATGTTCAATTGTTTTGCCAAATTTTTTCCGGTAGAGTGGGTTAAAGATCCTTGACTGAAATTTGTTGTTTCCTGTGCTCAAATGACCTTTGACCCACAAAACTAATCATTCAAATATTACATTAAGTAATGTCACCGAAATAGTAATTTTAGAATCTATACAGTATCATGTTAAATCAGTATTCATGTATATAAAGATAAAGGTTCCAGATTTAATTCCCATGCTAATACTATGACTACTCATATCAGAAACATCTAAAAATAAGAAGAGAATAATACTGAATGAAAATTGTGGTATGTATAACTGAGCACTATTTTGATGGCTGAATATTTTTGAATAAGGTTAAATAAAGTTTTTTTTTCTAAAAGACATTTAATTTAATACACTGTACTGACTTACACACACTTGCACATAAGGGATTCGAACTCAGACTTTCACACAACCCTCAACTCTCCATGCCATCTCATATTGTTGACCCATCTAATCATACACATGTTGAAAAGATAAATAATCACCAATATATGTATTTCATGCTAAACCAGCAATCATCAATTGGTCCAGATTACTATTCTCACACGTATATACAATCGGTGCTCAGCTTTATATTAAGATAGCCAATCTTCATACTTTAATGGGCAAGCTTCAAACTACTCCAACCCACAATTTCTCACCATTCATTTTATTGAAAATATGATGATGGAATTTTAGATCAGTGGTCATCAACCCTTTTTTGCCCTTTTGTTCTCTTGTTAGTAAAATTTCTCTACTGCCCACCAGTGCCCTAATAAGTTTATGTTTTGTGGTACCATAAACACATCATAAGTTGTTTTTATGTTACAGATTCAATCAAATCCATTTCCAAGTATTTTGGTAAATAGCCACAAACATATTTCTTTTTTGAGAAAGGGATTAAAATTGGTTAAAAAAATTTATAACTTTTTACAAATAGATATAAGCTTATATCCACTTAAGTAACCTCAAATACTCATGGACCACCATAAAGAAAGAGGTTGGTTATGCAGTTTTTATATATTGTTTGATTATTATTGCAACTTATGTGTATGGAGCTTCCAAACTCATTGGTTGTTTTCTTGTATTGCTGCAAACCATGTATGAATATCAATATCAAAATTGGAACCTTTATAGGTTTCTACCAAGTTAGCATCTTTCATGAGGGGAACAAGCAACTCTGCAAAATAATTTAAATGCCTGTCACACATCTGTAAAGATCTGCTTGGTGATCCTTCTTCTAAATGATAGAAATAGTCCAACATCTAATTACAAGAATAATGCCACCCTTACAACCTTTCAGACAAACACCGCTTATGTTATAGTTTCTCTAATACATCAAATCATTATTAAGCTCTTTATGTATACTTTTCTATCTTACCTTTACTGTTTAATTTACTAATAGGTAGGTTAATGCACCTTGAATTAGATATAAATAAAAATGAAATGTTAGCCCTAATCATCATATATAATCCATTATTTACTATGGCTACCAAACTACCTGAAAAGAATTGACAAATCACTCTGCAGTATACATACATTTCAGGAATAGAGTTCTTCACCAGCTACACCCCCAACAATACACACAATGTATGTGTTACCCAATTTATATTAATACTACATTGCCCAATTTAGATCAACGTACAGTCAACCACCATTACAGTACTAATATAAGTCTGGAGACCTATATTTGTATGGATTGTTGGCAATGCTTCAAAATAGCTGATAAAGAAAGTCATTCCTAAAATGTATGTAAACTGAAATGTGATTGGTCAATTTTTTTAATGTAGTACAATAGCCATAGCAACTATTTGTATTGTTCACAATAATTAATAGTTGAAACTTCTTTACTTTTATTAAAAATTCAAGGTTTTTATACTCAAGCAGTTGTTATAACCTACTGCATTTACTAAAAGGTCATTTAGATTTTCATTGAACAATTTTAATCTTTTGTTTGAATTAACATTATCAGTTAAACTTGCATTATTCATTCTTATTTTTATACTCAATAACTTATGATTATTTTCAATATTCACTTTACATATTCAGCCTAATTTTTATAAATCATTAATTTTTTATGTATTTTTGTTTTTGAAGTAAAATGTATGTTCCTATAAGTGATTTTTATTTATGTACAATTAATAAAATTTGTTAGTATGCTAAAGAGATCAGATTCTAACAACATATATTATATGGTTTATTTCATTATTTGTATTGATTTCTTAGGACCGAAACCACTCTTCTATGTATTTTTGTATATGATTTTCTTTTGTACATGTAATTTTCAGGAACCAATTTACCATGTAAAAATAGAATTAGATGTTGCTGACCATTATTGTTGATTGGAATTATGGTGCCACATAGTATATATTTTTGTTAAGTTCATCTCAATTATTTGTTGATTTTTATGATGACTGAAAAGTTGAAGTGATGGAAAAGTCTATTTTCTGTTAGGTAAACCAGCAGTAATACAGTTATAATGCTTGAAAGCACTTACAATGAGATGTTTTGAAAAACCATAAGTTTATGAGCAATTTAATAGTAGTGTCAAATTAACCACATCCTAAAAAGGTGAGTGATACATGAAATAAATGTAATGTCAAGATGTTGCTGATTATTTTTGATGCAAATGACATTGTTCACTCAGAATTCATTCAAAATAATCATGCATTTTTCATACAAGTTCTGAAATGTTTGAGTGATGTAATAAAATAAAAACATTCCAATTTGTGGCACAGTGACAAATGCAAGCCTCACCACAACAACGTGCCAGTTTGCAAAACCTTAGTTGTGAAACAATCTTTGATTAAAAAAAATATAACCCGACTTATCCATCAATGACATTCACCTTATATCACTCTATGTGACTTTTTTTTATTCTCTTGAGTAAAAAAATGCCCCAAAAGAAAATATTTTGCCAACATGAAAGTGGTAACGGAAAAAGCAATGATGCTGTTAAAAGGCATTACTTTGCCAAAGTTTCAGGATTACTTTAAAAAGTGGAAAACACATTTAGACCAGTGCATTGCATCAAATAGACAGTACTTTGAAAGAAATTCAATTTCTAAGGTCTAAAAATAAACACAATTTTTAATCTAAAATTCCAGGATTGTTTTGAGTACCTCCTCATAGATACTGGATTAAACAATGATAATTAATTATAAAGGTTTACTTACTAATATTAGTTTTAAAAAAATATAATTTAAATTACTATTTAAGAATATGCAATATATGTATTTAATCATCAGTACCAATAACAATCAAGAATCTCAATCTGTTGTCAAGGCAACCTCCTTTTATTAATAATTGTCAGTATATTTTTATCACTTATGATACCCTGTATAATTTTGTGCAATAGCAAAAGTGACAAAGGTTTGTAGACTGTAACTCAGCTCTGTCATGTCTTGTAATCAAACTTATGAACTCTTAAGTAGTCAATCATTTGATTAATATTATTTATCATTTCCACTGATTATGAATTTTTTATGGAGTTTAGTTATTGGACTCACATAATTGAGTCACTCATTTTCCTATCTTTTCCTTATGCATTTGACACCATCATTATCATATCTAATACATGTGGCATTATCATCAAAAATCAGAGATAATCACATCATATTCATCTTTTAGATTCATTTTCAGTTCAGTAAAATGTTGCCCATACTGATATATTTGGACAGTTTGTAGAAAAATGGATGTGTATCTTTCACTTTTAACCACAAATTCTAGGTACAATTAGTTATTAAATCTTTATATCTTGGTATAAGTGACAATCATAGCCTTCTGAAATACTAGTTTAACAAATTTCTGACAGGCTGGTCAACTTCAATGGATTATATAGCATTAGAGGCAATGTGACCCACTCTATTGCATTTGAACCAAACAAGATCTTTGTCTTTTGAGATGAATAATGTAAGGATTATTACTTTAAGAATTTTATTGTAAATTATTTTATAAATATAAGTAATTGAATGATTAGATCCTGGGAGAATAGGTAATGTTTGAGCAGGGGAAGTGGCCAGATTAATCCAAATAATTACATGAGAGACCATGTGATGTCAAAGTGTAAAAAATGATAAATTGGTTTTTAAACCTGCTTTGCATTAGCTTCTCAAGCATCACATAATCACCTTTCCTATACTTATAATAACTGTTAAAACATTAGCAAGCTCTCCATATAGAAATGCTACCCAGTATAATCTCTCAGATTCAAAGCTTATCACTGATAAAATCCAGAAACTAGAAACTAGTCTGGTAATATTGGATTCAACATTACATAGGGATTTTATACACCAATTGTCTAGAATTCACTGATTACTATGGCTTGCAGTGAGTGACATTACTGTATGAACAATATGCTACTACTTTATATTAGCTTCTAAAACCATCATTCTGATTCTATATTAAATTAATACAATATAATTAGTCAATAAATATATTTTCTTTATTAGTTTTGGAATATAATCATGTAAAATGCAGTACAGTAATATATCTAAAGAGATTAACTTCATGAAATACAAAGTACAAAGCAATGAAATGGTTGACATATGTGATGCAATGTAAGATGATTTTTTCTTAAATGATGGCAAAAGTTTGGTGATGTGATGTAAGATGTTTTTTTTCCTTAAATGATTGCAGAAGTTTGGTGATTCGATGTAAGATGCTTTTTCTCTTAAATGATGGCAAAAATTTGATGAAGTGATGTAAGATGTTTTTTTTCCTTAAATGATGGCAAAAGTTTAGTGATGTGATGTAAGATGGGTTTTTTTTTCTTAAATGATATCAGAAATTTGATAATGTGATGTAAGATGGTTTTTCCCTTAAATGATGTAGAAATTTGATGTTGTGATGTAAGATGGTTTTTTTCTTAAATGATAGCAGAAATTTGATGGTGTGATGTAAGATGGTTTTTTCTTAAATGATAGCAGAAATTTAATAATGTGATGTAAGATGGTTTTTCCCTTAAATGATGTAGAAATTTTTATACATAGACTATTCACCCAAAATCTTGTTGGCCAAATCAAACATACATTTCTTCTAAATCTATTACTTACTTCAATAAAATCAACTACTTTTTATTCTTCATTACCTAATCAGGTTTCACTGAGTCATTTAAAAAATCTATCAGTTAATTTAGTAATCCCATTATTTCAATTTTTTAGTCCCCAATTATATTATAAGGACGTAAATAAAAAATGTCTTAACCTCATTCATTTTTTTCACTCAATGTTTATAAAATTTATCTAGATTTTATATCAAGATGCTACACTTCAAAAATAAATGTCTAATATTCTTTTTTCTATTTCAATACAAATTAATTTTAATTTTAAATATTTATTTCATTTTTGCCTCCCCCCTTCTCCTACGGGATCTATAATTCCTGCTCTTTCACTAAATAACAGTAAGCTCCATTTGGTATAGTTATACATTCTTTCGTATATAATTTTTATACTTACATAACTCAAATCTATTTATTCATATTTATTTTCTATTTTTATCTATTATTTTCTCCTACAGTGTCATAATTATATATCTTTAATAAATTAGCAAAATGTTTTTAATGTCTGGCAACTGAAAAGGTTTTTATTATTTATTTTTTAGATAAAGCTTAGCACATTTTTAATTTGGTACGCCAGGATCGTAGCTCTCACTGATTGGCTAGATATGCTACCCTACACTGAAATTTGTCAGATATTAAAAATGCTTTGTAATTTATTACAAATATAAATGAAATTGAAAAATGAAGATTAGATATCTTTAAATTTATCTCATTTTATATAAATATATAAAAGTATCTATAACCCTATTCATGGAATAATCAAGTCGAAAAATGTGGCTACGCTAATTAGCCAGATTCCTGAAGGATCATTTTAAATAAACTCACAAATAATGTCTGTCATTCTTATATTAATGCCAATCTCTTTATCAAATAAAAATAATAAAAAGATTGGCAGTGAAATAAGTAAAAAGCATTGTTTTCAAATTTATTTAAACTGATTCTTTAGAAATTTGACTTTTGAATGTGCATAATTATGTATTCGAACTTCATTGTTCCATGAATATGTTTACATTATCAGTATCCCATATTTGATAAAAGTCCCAATTCATTTATAGTCTCTTAAAATTGTTATGCATTGTCTATCTAAACTTTACATTGCAAAACCTTTCTTTCCCAATGTTATCCTTTCTACCTAATCATTTATAAATGGGTGAGTGCTTCAAATTTATGAATTCATATTTATAACAGGCAAAACTCTCAATTCAGTAGCGCCACTCAGTGCAAGCCAGAGTAATCAATGGATGCCAGAAGGCTTGTGCATAAAATTCCTATCTAGTGCCTACTCATCCAATATCGCCAGATCATCCTCCAGCTTGTGACTTTCAGCAGTTCGGAGCCTTGGATCTGAGAGCACTAGATGGGGATTTTATGCACAAGCCTTCTGGCATCCATTGATTACTCTGGCTTGCACTGAGTAGCATTACTGTGTGGAGAGTTTTGCCTGTCATAATAACAGTTATGAGCAAGCATAAGAAATTGTAATCATGTGATGAATTCATATTTAAATATATAAATTTATTCTTTAATATTTTTTTTAGAAAATATGATTGGTGAGTTTGTGGATATATAGATGATTATATCAAATCTTTATTAAAAGGAAATTATTTATTTTTTAAAATCACTTAATATTTAAAAATATTTACTAAATGTCATGTTTTTAAAAGGAAAAAAGTAATCTAATTAAACCTTGAAACTATAAACAACAAGTTCCCTAGTTATCAAAGTAATTAAATCATTTTGTAATCATTGTAGGGATTATCCATTAATCTAGTAAGAGAGGAGATTACACAATGGTATAGTAAGCTGATTAAATATTTCTGATTTGTTCAAAAATTTCTCTAATCTTCTACCAGATAATTTTAATTTTCGTAAAAATAATAATGATTAATGAAATCCTTTTTCCCAAGTTTATTTTCTAAATACATAATAAATCTAAATACTATAGCTTTATATAGCTGTTTTTTAATGTTTTTCTCTAGATAGCAACAAATATAAATGAAACATTTAAATATAAATCATCCAAATATAAAAGCTAATGTATAGAGTATCTAAATGAGATCATCTAGTTTTCTTCACTTTATTCTAAAGCCACCTAGTGGCAGCTTGAGTAATTTCAAGTAGAATGAAGATATAAGAAATGGGGTGTACAAATATGTGAAAAAACTTCAAAAAATGAGTAGAGGTAAAACTTACACTACAGGTTCAACAGTACAAATAAAAGAAAATTAATTAATTAGTAAAAAATGATTTGATGAGATAATTAAAAATTATTTAAATTGATATAGTTTATAACTATCATAGGTTCTGAGCAGTTTGGCATCATGATAAAGTTATGAATAAATCAAACTAAAGCAAGAAAAAAATTCAATTTAATTGAATGGTTGTGTTGCATCATGGGTCTTTTTGAATACCTGACCATATGACTTTATTAGATAGATAGATAGATAGATAGATAGATAGATAGATAGATAGATAGATAGATAGATAGATAGATAGATAGATAGATAGATAGATAGATAGATAGATAGATAGATAGATAGATAGATAGATAGATAGATAGATAGATAGATAGATAGATAGATAGATAGATAGATAGATAGATAGATAGATAGATAGATAGATAGATAGATAGATAGATAGATAGATAGATAGATAGATAGATAGATAGATAGATAGATAGATAGATAGATAGATAGATAGATAGATAGATAGATAGATAGATAGATAGATAGATAGATAGATAGATAGATAGATAGATAGATAGATAGATAGATAGATAGATAGATAGATAGATAGATAGATAGATAGATAGATAGATAGATAGATAGATAGATAGATAGATAGATAGATAGATAGATATTGCTGTGCTAAAGTAATGGTGTGAGTTGTAACATGTCTTTCTGAATACTTGACTTCATGATTGTAATATCTGTTATTATGTTAAGGTGATTGTATGTGTTGCAACATATGTCATACTAAACAGTTGACTTTATGATTGTATTATATGTTACCATTTTGATGTGATAGTGTGTTGCAACATGTTTTCCTGCATACCTGACTTTATGATTCTATTATACATTGCTATGTTAGTGAAGGATAGTGTGTTGCATTTCTGAATACAGGTGGTTTAATTAGTGTCCTGAAATGTATATGAAAATTGTGAAAGTAGAGCGATATAAAAAAAACATCAAAAGTGTTTTTTAAATATTTATTTTTTAATGAAGTATATTAGCATATACATAAAAAACTCTTTATCGATTATTATCTGGTAGTTTCTTTATAAATTTACCAAGAGATAGATGAATTGTACTCTTCTTTTTCTTTTCTTGATAAAAAGTTTTGTAACATGCTGTGTCTTTTCCTATTGCTCTTGTCCAAAATAGTGAATTGTATGAAAGTCAAAGAACTCCTGGACTTGACTTTATGCTTGTGTTACATGCTACTATGTAAGTGTCATAGGATGTGGTGCAATCTGTATTTCTGAATACTTTACTTTATGATTGTATTATAGGTTACTATGTTAATGAAATAGGTGGTTGTTACAGCATCATTTCTGAATATTTGGCTTTATAATTATATTATATATTACTATGTAAATGAAGTAGGAAATGTATTTCTGAATACTTGACTTTACGATTGTATTATATGCTACTATGTTAGGGAAGCAGGAGGTGTTGCAACATGTATTGCTAAATAGTTGACTTTATGATTGTGTTATATGCTGTTACGTTAGTGTGATGGTATATATTGCAACATATGTTTTCCTGCATATTTGACTTTATAATTGTATTATTTATTAACACATTAATGTAGTGGTATATGTTGCAATATTTGTCTTCAAGAATACTTGACTTTATGATTGTATTATATGCTACTATGTTAGGTAAGCAGGAGGTGTTGCAACATGTATTGCTAAATAGTTGACTTTATGATTGTGTTACATGCTATTACGTTAGTGTGATGGTATATATTGCAACATATGTTTTCCTGCATATTTGACTTTATAATTGTACTATTTATTAACATATTAATGTAGTGGTATATGTTGCAATATTTGTCTTCAAGAATACTTGACTTTATGATTGTATTATATGCTACTATGTTAGGTAAGCAGGAGGTGTTGCAACATGTATTGCTAAATAGTTGACTTTATGATTGTGTTACATGCTATTACGTTAGTGTGATGGTATATATTGCAACATATGTTTTCCTGCATATTTGACTTTATAATTGTACTATTTATTAACATATTAATGTAGTGGTATATGTTGCAATATTTGTCTTCAAGAATACTTGACTTTATGATTGTATGATATGTTACCAAGTGTAGTGAGGTGTGTTGCAGCATGTCTTACTGAATACTTGAATTTATGATTATGTTTCCGTATACTGTCATTGGTTACAGTGTTAGTGTGATTGTGTATATTGTAACATAGTCTTCCTGAATACTCGCTTTTATGATTGTATTACATGTTACTAAATCAGTGTAATGGTGGATGTCACAATATATATCTTCATGAATACTTGACTTATACTATTTGTTATTATGTTAGTATGATAATGTCTGTTGTAACATATGCCTTTCTGAAAAACTTGATTTTACGATTGAATTATATTGAATATAAGGATGTGTTGCAACAAGTTTTCCTGATTATTTGATCTTATGATTCTATTGCAGATTACAATGGTAGTGTAATGATCTGATCTTCAACAGCTTCTCATTGGACAGAAGTCAGAAATACTTTTATATATGCTGCATACTTTTTAGCCTAATTAATCATTCACTCTTTCCAAATCTGTTACTTATCCTAACACTCCATTCTTCTGGATTTAGATGGATATATGTGCATGCAACCATTATTTACATTATCATTCTTTAATCAAATGCAAATTGTATACTATTCTCTGGTTTTCCAGTTAAATTTGTAGTATATATTTTTTCTAAAACTATTTGCGCATATTTATGCAATGGGGTGAGACAGTGCATTCTGCAGTTTTGTCCACAGAATCCTTTACTCCTAAAGTTGACATGATATTATCCCCCCTTTCCCTCCCCACTCTTTGAACAAAAGGCAATCCATAAGTTTTTCTGATGACAAAAAAAAAGAGATTGTTATTGCTTAAATAAATACTTCATGTAGAAAAAAAACAATAAATTTCTGTATAATATTATCAAATATTATAGATTTTACACATAAATATATTTATATTTTTTATACTAATCAGTTTTCACTTCCTGAATTCTGATATATCCTAAACTAGTGCCAGCCATGACTGAATGTAGAGCACCCCTGTTTATCAGTAGTAAATTCTGAGGGTAGGGAGGAGGAATTAGACATATAACATTTTTATATGCATATGAGTAAATGTTAAGGAAGAAAAAATTTGTTTAACTAAAAATAATTGATTTTAATTTCCTATAAAATAAAAATGCTGACATGAATAATAAATTCACGTGATATTTTTTTTAAAAGTTTAACTTTTAATCAATGAAAATCTAAATTAAATGCAATTATATTCATATTAAGACAACTATTTTAATAGGGAGATTAATATCTGCCAATTTTGTGCCAAGGTCTTCTAGTGTATATTATAATTACAAAGAAAATAGATCAATTTTACAAAAAATCAATAACTAACTACATAATTAAAGATAAACCTCAAATTACCCTCCCTTATATCCCAAATTATCACAACAGTTTATAAAGACCTTAGCTGGTGAATTTAAAGTTGGCTTCCACACTCCCCCTAATACTAACAGACTGATTAATAATTCGAAGGACAGAATGGATCCATCTCAGACACCCAGGTCGTATACAGTATTTCATGCCCTCAGGCTGGATGCAGTGCCACACACTATGGGAAAACCAAGGCCATTGATCATAATAGAGCTACTCAACACATTTATACGTATAGAAGAGCAAAAAAAGAATAATGATAACTGCTTAATATTTTTTGAACATGAGAAGCAGGCTGGCCATGTGTTTGAACCCAGCAACTCCAAGATAGTATGCTCCAAAGCCAATGATTGTAAGAGAAAAATTAAGGAGGCATATTTTATTATCAGTGATAACAATGCCATCAATAGATGCGACACGTGTTTTTCTATTTCAAAAAACTGGACAAATTAATTTGCATTCGCATATTTTATTATTTGGTAACATTACAGCAATGTTTATAACTTATTTTGGCCATGAATATGAGGGAAAACCTCGAAAGTACTAGGCCTCAATTAATTTAATTTAATTGTTTTTGGTTACTACTTACAGCTTCTTCTTCAGCGGGTAAATCACTTTTATATGCTATATAGCAGATAGTAGATCTCAGTTTATAAATATTTGTTTATAATATATGTATTGCAAACTGTACTGTCCTGCAGGGTCCAGTCCCTTTTCCCTTTTAATGTATATATATATGAAAAGAAAGTTACTGTTAACACTAACTGAAATAATTATAGAAAATATACAAACCATTATACAATTACTAATATCCAGTAACGCCCTCTGTTTAAAGATCTATATCTCAATAATAGCAAACCTTAAAATGATATTTAAAATGGTCATTTTAAGGTTTGCTATTATTGAGATATAGATCTTTAAACAGAGGGCGTTACTGGATATTGGTAATTGTATAATGGTTTGAATATATATATATATATATATATATGTGTGTGTGTGTGTAATCTTATAATTGAATATTTATAAATACAGTAATTAGATATATGTAAAGTATAACTTTAAAAATTTTATCCACTTAAGAGCACTTTCGACTATAACTTGAAAGACTTATTAACTTTTATTTGACAGTAATTCAGATATATTTTTAACCTTTTATAGTTATATAAAAACTGCAATCTACATTTTAAGTCAATTATTTTGAATGTTACCTTTCTCCATTCTTTAATAATCCACATTTCATTTTCAGTATTAAATTCCATTGATATATATGTAATAATATTATAATTTAAATAATTTCAAATTATAATATATATATATGATAAACAAAACAAGTTAAAATTTCGTAATTTGCTTATAGCTTGCATTTTATGATCACTAGATGGAGATTTACCAATAGCTCCTGACAAGCTTTTGTGTACATAAATGCTGAGAGAGATAAAATTCAATATCTAGATCTAGTTTCTAGTCCCTACCCTTCACAGATGTGAGCCAACTAGCTTGAAAACAGCTGGTCTGAAGATGGAGACAATGAAAGAGATATTGAATTCTATCTCTCTCAATGTTTATGTAAACAAAAGCTTGTTAGGAGCTATTGGTAAAGCTCCATCTAGTGATCATATATATATAATTATAATACATAATCTACCAATAAAGGGGTTTATTATAATAAGTAAGAAAATTGAAAGTTTGCTACACTTTGATTTCTTATCCCTTAGATGTCAACTGGAGTGGTGTGTCTCTATATTAAATCTTTCCCATGGTAATTGGTTTTTATTTTTACCTATTGCAGGTTAAGTGCTTTCTAATTAAGTTAATTATAAATGGATAACTCCACACATTAAATATTTCTTTCTAAAACATCCATTAAAGATATTGTTTTATATATATATAACTTATCTTATACTTTGGATTGAAAATATTTCATTTCTTAATAAATCAGTGTTGAACTGTTAATCTAGTTATTATATAATATTAACCACTGGGAAAGTTTATATATTTTGTTATTTAGTTTAATACTGAAAAGCTGTAAATTTAACATTTTCGCCAATGTCAATTGAAATTATAAATATCAATTTAAAATATAGCCTTAATGTAATAATTCAAACATATGTAACATCTTCATGCTTTTTTTCCAAAGTGCTTTTAGATTTGCCTATATAAATGAATTTAAGTCAAAAGGATAAGACAGTCTGTTCTTATCTTTTCAAAAGATTTGACTTGTTCTTTGAATTTAGAATATTTCATTTATTCAATAACCATTGTTGGGGTGATAATCTAGTTATTATTTAATATTAACTGCTGTGAAACATTTATATATATATATTGTAATGGTATATAAATATGCCGTTACATTAATTTAAAATAAAAACTTAAGTTCACAAATAAAAATAAAAATATTAAAAACTAAAAGCTAAAAAAATTAAAGAGTTGTTCAATATATATATATTCACACAGATGCAAAACTTTAAAAATTATTTCTTTTTTAAATAAAAAAAAAAAGGTATTTGAACGTACTTTTTTAGAAAAAAGTATAAGAAAAAGATAAAATATTTTTGTAAATGGAAATGATTGTTTTATAAATTAATTGAAAAGCAAACTAGCCCTTGGGGCTCTTATAGAAAAAAGGTCAGTTGAAGGATATAGATAAGAGAATAAAAGAATTAGCTTGACCAATGGAAGCACCAAGCCTCAGCATGGACCAAAAAAGAGACTAGGATTAGTGACGTCTTGTTTGTTGAATCCAGAGGATCATTATAAAAGGAAAACAATTCAAATTAAAACAGTTCAGGAGTTCCAGCTTGATTTTTGTGAGAAGAGTGATAAGATGCACTTGTTGCTCTCTCTCACTTATTTCAAATAAAATGACTGTAATACCAGGATTGAACCAGCTCATATTAACAGAGTAAATGTTAACCAGTATACAATATAATAACAAAAAATAATAAATATAATGATAATTAACCATTATATACAGTCTTTCAATTTGCAGTACTTTCAGTTAAATACTTAACCCTCTTCAACTGCTGTTTAAATTCAAAAAATATAACAGAAGCAAATATCATCAACACAAATCTCAGGATTCATGAATTTTAATGCTAGTGGCTCTTCTATTAATTATATTCATTTTATTTCTATTTATAAAAATTGTCTTATTTTTTTTTATTATGGTTTTTCTTTTCATGAAGAATCTTAACATTTTTAAGATCAAAGTTAATTTTATATTTACATTTTCATTCAAGATCCAAGAAAACTGAAACTGTTATTAAATCATTATTGCTTTTAATTTTTAAACCTTTGTATAATAATTAATGCTCCTTTAATCTTTTCTCTATACTTCACCTTGACTCATCTATATATATAACACGCATCCACAAAAAATTTGATAAACCATGTTATTTTATTGCTTGACAGGTATGACACTTTTAGAATTATTCACTAACTTATTAACATTATTTAAGTTTGATTTTGAAATTGTTAAGCATCTTCATGAAGACAGAAACCATAATAAAAGAAAAATTAAGGAGGCAATTTTCATAAATTGAAATAAAATGAATATAATTAATAGATCATAAATTGAAATAAAATGAATATAATTAATAGACAAGTTGCTAATGTTAAAATTTTGAAATCTTGGGATTTGAATTGATGATGTTTGGTTCCATTATATTTTTTGAATTTAAATGGCAGTTGAAGATGGTTAAGTAATTAACCGAAAGTACTTCTGTGGATAATAGTTAATAATTGTTATATTTTTATTTTTTTATTATTATAATATTTATTAATGAACATTTTATTTGTATTATATGTATAATGTGTTATATGATTTGCAAATTGAGATTATAATATAAACAAAATTTAAATATAATAATATTGTTGCTAATAATAAATTAAAAGAACACATTTGCATAATGTTTACAATGTGTGTTTACTGATTTGCATTCACTAAAAAATAACTTGCATGCATTGGTGCAGACAGGCAGACTCTGAAGCTTAAAGTCCACCCATTTCACTCAATGGTTATTTTTAGATCTCAAACTTCCTATGAACTCCCCAAAATAAAGCCATTCAATTATATACAAACTAAACTTTCTTCTGCAACAAAATAATATCTACAAAAATGTTTTAGCAGTTTGTGTCTTCTATTCATAAATCACATGGCTATATCTTTCATATTGTTTCAGGAGTTTAAACCATAGTATGCATAAGCTTGTCTCTTTTTATTATTTTTCTAATGTATGATTCATTCCTTTTAAATGTACAGTCCCTGTCTAAATACCATTGTTTCTTTTACTTCAAATAGATAACTTTCATTTTATCACTAAAAGAATGTACTTTATGAATTACCTTAAATTATATGATGACCCTGTGGTGTTTCAATGATTTTATACCTATCCTCACTATAGGTGAATGATGACTATGGTTTTTTTGAAGACCCAACTGTACCAAAATGTATAGATGCTTAACTAAGTTCAGATCTATGTGATTATACAAGAAAATGAGCTTGGATTGAAAATGTTATTGTTTTTATTTTAGGCTCCTAGCTTTATAATTAATCAAATATATAAAAGGTGGCTGCTTGAGGATTGCATTAGATCCTAAGATCTAGATGCAGTGCTCTCAACTCCAAAGCTCTTCAGTGATGAAAGCCACAAGTTTAAAACTAATCTGGGGATATTGGATGAATAGACACTAAATAGGAATTTTATGCACAATACCTTTTTACATTTATTAGTTACAAAGTCTTGCACTTGGTGGCACTACTATATGGAGAGTTTTCTACTGTTAGAAAACATTTGTTAAATAAAATAAAATACTATATAAAACCATTAAAAATGTCATTTGATCACCATTTCCTATGCATACACATGCTGTCAAAACAGCAGGAAATTCTCCATACAGTAGCACCACCCAGTGCAGGTCTAAGTAATTAATGGTAGTTAAAAGGTTCATGTGTGAGAGTTGCATTACATCTTAATATCTAGCTGCTCTCATATCCCAGGCTCCTCACTGATGAAAGCCACAAGCTAGAAATGAGTCTGGGGATATTGGATGAGTAGGTATTAGATAGGTATTTTATACACAAATCTTTTAGCATCCATTGATTACTGTGGTTTGCACTAGGTGGCACCATCATATGGAGAGTGTTGCTACTAAACTATATCAAAATATTGGGTAAACAAAGAACAGAGAAAAATTACTTGTGCTTTCACTTTATTCAGTGTGAAGAAAACATAATTAATAAATAAAATCGCATTAAATTTGGTGAGTATGACTCAAAAATAAAATGGCCACTACCATATTGTTTGTGATAAAGACTTGTAAAATTGATTGAAATTGTGAATTTAATGTTTTATTTACATTTTATTTTTTGGATATAATTAATTGTATTGTTTTTTTAATACTATGCAGTAAACATCACATGATCACCATTCTTTATGCTTACACAAGCTATATACACAGAGGCAAAATTCTCCATTCAATAGCACCACTCAGCGCAAACCACAGTAATCAATGGATCAGGAAGGTTTATACATAAAATCCCTATCTAGGGTCTACTTATCCAGTTTCCCCAGACTAGTGTCTAGCTTATGGCTTTCTTCAGTGAGGAACCTTGGATCTGAGAGTACTGCACCTAGATCTTAAGATCTAATGCAACCCTCCAGCAGCCACCCTTTACCCTATTAGCTAACTATAAGCTTTGAGTTCAAAATGAAAACACAATAATGTTTTCAATTCAAATTCATTAGTTTGTATTGTCATACTAAAACGTATGGCTGCTGAACTGAGTTCAGATCTATATGACTATACCAGCTAATGAAATTGAATTGCAAACATTATTGTGTTTTCATTTTGAACTCAAAGCTTTATAGTTAGCTAATATGATAAAGGGAGGCTGCTAGATGATTGTATTGGATCCTAAGATCTAGGTACAGTACTCTCATATCTAAGATGTCTCATTGATAAAAGCCACACAAGCTAGAAACATGTATGGGGATATTGAATGAGTAGGCACTAGATAGGGATTATATGCACAAATCTCCCTGCATCCATTGATTACTCTAGCTTGCACTGAGTGGTGCTACTGTATGGAGAGTTTTGCCTTTGAGCAATTATATTATATATTTAGAACTTTGTTAGCTTAAAAGTCACATGATGCATTTGTTTGTAAACTAAAAACTTAACAAAAATTGCAAAATGAAATGAAATTCCATGTATACCTGACAAGTTTTAAAATAAAAGTAATGCTTTCCCACTAATAAAATATGCTTTTGGTTTGCTTGTATTTTCTTTATATTGCATTTAAAAACTGTAAGGCTATTAGACTGCTAGGCTTTCAGTTATCAGAATTTTTGCTGATTGGAGTACAGTTGTCAGGAATTTGAGCAACATCAATTAGTCACATTATCCAAATTTGTAACTTATGGAATCTGCATAAGATACTGTAAAAATATATAACTTATTAATAACAAAATGAGATCTTATAAAATACTATTAATTACTAAATATTATATTTCATTTTTAGTGCCTGCATTTTGTGAGCACGATTGAAATCAATACTTCAAAAACGACATTATTTTATATTATATTATGTATCATATAATAGGATTGTAGTGAGTTTGCATCTGTCTGCTGCTTTCTCAGCTTGGATTCGAACCTGAAAATTAATTTAGGTTATAACTAACCCGGATAACCACTCGATATTGGTCAGCAAATGGGTATTTAGCTATTTCTTAGCTAGACTGTAAAAACAAGGAAGTCAGCAGCTATGATTCTATTATGTTGCTTAGTGATAATAAAACCAATTAAAATTTTTAAATATTGCCTTTTCAATAATAAATTATATTTTTAGAAAGTATATTTTATTAACTCACGCACAGACACACGCATGTATAAAACAACACTACATTTAAATATTATTTCCATGGCGCTGAAAATAAAACAAAAAAATATTGTTTTAACAAGAAGGTGGAATGATTTGATTTGCTTTCTGTAGCTTTCAAACCGAAACTGCTAAAGAGAGAGAGAGAAAAAAGATTTTAAATAAAACTAACTAGTTCTTTCTCATAATGTAGAAGCTAATAGTAGAAGTAAAGTTGAATTCTGATGATAAACACTCCTTGTCAATATCATTTTCTCAAGCTTACAAAAAAAGCCGTTGGAGATACAAAGACAACTTACTAATCCAAGGTTATCTTTACGCTATCAAGTATGAAATGGGTTGTTTGAAATGGAGATTAAACTGAAGGAAGAAAAGACAATTTTAAATTAAATAAGCTCTTTTTAGACTCCTATATAAATAGCAATTCTGCAAAATAAATCTTAGAGATAACTGTTTTAAAATATTTTTAAAAACTTTAAAAAAAAATATTGATTTATATATATGTTTTTGAAATCCTGCTTAGTTTTGAGCAATAACAGAAAGATGAATTCAAAAGCTAAAAGTCGTCGGAAAGCAGCTAAAAAGTGACACTTCCGGTGGTCTAATGTCATATGATATCCGAGTACGAACATTTTTAATGCCTTGTAACTATTCTCAATACTCGCCTGCATTTCACCAAGAAGGGATCAAGATTACTGCCGTTTGATTGTTTCGGTTTTATAAGGTTATAACTATAGCCTTAAACAAATTTTTGGATGTTTTAATCCCCAATTATTAATATGGTGGCAATAAACATTGAAGTTTTAAAGATCAAATAGCTTAATATTACATTCGACACATTTGAATTTATGATAGCCAATGTCGCAATAGAAACAGAAGTTTTTAACATCTCAATTTCTAGACCTGCACTCTGAAATATCAACCCTAGATACATGCTCTGAAATAAATGTGAAGATGTTTAAAACTGTAGAAATGCAGAAAGTTGCAGGGTTTGCCTTTTATGAATATTACAAAGATATAGACCATGAAGATAATTTGAAGTGGATTGCTTCATACTAATTCAAATCTTTATTTTAAAAAACTGGAATATAAATGCTTATAAATGATATTAATGTCATTTGCCTACTGGAGATGGGTGAGTATTCATTTTTACCATTATAAATGGTCTATTATAATGTTATCAATTTTCAAATGCCTTAATTTTATATTATTTTTTAAATTAAACAAGTGTTTATCTCAGTACTTTCCTAACTATGTCCTTATTTTGCAAAAACCATCACATAGTTTAAATTTTGTGCCCTCTTTTGCTCATTTAGTGGGATTTCATACCACTTGTAGCCTAAGCAGCAGTTTTTTTTTTCAATTTTTTTTAAATCACCCTTACCATAAAACTTATTGTAATTAATAGTTACATTAATAAAAAGCAAATTTATTTTATTATAATAATTATTTGTAAGAAATCAATTAATTAAACAAAAGTAATCCTATTTTTCAGTTTTATGCTATATTTTTTTATACAAATACTTTAATATTTATTGCAAATAATGTTCATAGTAAAAAAAATATTTGAAATGATATTTATATAAAATATACACTCTTCTTATAAGAAGTATGAGATACTGATTGTAGTCAGAATGTCTGTAAACCACATTGAACCCATCAAGTGTTAAGTTCATAAAAATAAATGTTTCAAAGTCTGTCACAGACAGTATATTTTTAAAACTGAATAAAAGAAAATCTCATATTTGTAAGCCTACCACAATTCAAATATTGCACAGTTACCACTAAAGAACAGAACTACAAATTTTTATTGAGTTTGATGTATTGATGTTCATGTTATTTAGCAAAAAAAAAAAATTATCAAATGCACATTGTTAAATGTTTATAATTACTAAATTTAAAACATTTTTTCTCTCATAAATTTTAAATAATTAAACATTTTAAAGCTGAGTAAAGAAACTTAGATATTATCGCAATGACTCTTAATAAGATCACATGATTACGATTTCCTATGCTTACATAAGCTGCTTCAACAATTTGTGTAAACATAGTATATCATGTTTTAGTAGTTTTACACCAATCTTTGCTGTAGGATGATGGTGACTATAGTTTTTTTTTTAAAACAACAAGTCACCAAAATATATAGACCCTGAACTGGGTTCAGATCTATATAACTATACAAGCAAATGAGCTTAGATTGAAAACATTACTATTTTTTAAATCTTGGACTCCCAGCTTTATAGATAATTAAATAGATAACAGGTGCTTGCTGGAAGGTTGCATTTGATCCTAAGATCTAGGTACAGTGCTCTCAGATCCAAGGCTTGTCACTGCTGATAGGGGATATTGGTTGAGTAGGTACTAGATAGGGTTTCATGCACAAATCTTCTTGCATTCAATGAGTAATAAGCTTGCATTTACTGACATTATTGCATAGAGAGTTTACCCTAATCTAATTATAAATCTATAATACCATTTGGTTATGAGAGCATAATAAAGTTACTGTGTTACATTTACAACAAAATGGGTTAATGTAACTGAATTAAGTTATTTTAGTTATCATTGCTTAGCAAAATTTCTATAGGTTTCATTATTACTGAATAATGAATTTGTGGTAGTATCTGTGCTGGTTGTTATGATTATTCATGATGTTAAGGGTCAATGTGAACTCATTTTTTAATATATAAAGCAATTTTATAGATGATTGTTTCATTATAGATGATTGTTTCAGAATATGGTTGATATATAATTTAATGTCTTCATATGCATCTTTTTTTCCTAATTTAAACCCTGTGTTTTATTGTAGGACATTTCAAATGTAAGTTCTAGTCTTTTAAAAAGCTAAAAGCAATAAAGTAATCTGTTTTGCTCATTTTCTTAAATAAAAAAACATTTCATAAGTTAGTTTCATCACCAGAATCAAAGCTCTCATTATACTTTGTAATATTCATGTCAGATAACATGTTTTCAGTTCTTGACTTCTCTGGAAACCATTTGGAACCAATTTTTATTTGGTGCCAAATAATATTGCATATAATTTGCATATTTTGAATTTTTTTTACCTTAAATGAAAAGACTTTTTTCTTTGCATATAAAATAAAAAGTAAAATAGTCTTTGAATGACTGACTTTGAGAGAAAAACCTTTCCAACATCGTCTCATAATGAAACAGAGATGAAGTCACTACACACGATATTTTGTTAATTTTTGGGTGGTAGGAATTTAAGTTCCATCCTTGTTTTTACCTATGTGTTTTTAACAATCCTTTACTAACCAATATAGTGATTTATCTAGCCTGGGTATGCACTTGATATTTCAAAAAAAAATTACAAGCCTTTTGAACATTTTTTATTTTTGATGGATTCAAACCCAGATCATAGGAATGGCAAGTGGATACACTGATATTTGCAATATGATGCCATAGTTTGATTGGTATGATTTATTTAGTAAACTCATTTATTTTTTACCCCAAACCAGATTCAAACCCAGATTATAGGCATGACAGATGGATATGTTGCTGTCTGTAATATGAAGCATCAAATTGATTGATATTATTTATTTAGTTATCTAATTCATTTTTTATTCTCTATAAAATAAAATATCTTGTGATCAGAGGATTTGTGTAGGCCCATATATTCTATGCAAATTAATTTGCATATTTCAAAGAAGTAAAATTTGTTTAAATCTGCATTTTTATTTTTTTTTAACAAGCTATCTATCAAATATGAAATAAAATTACTTGATCATAAATAAAAATATATGGATAAAAAAAAATTTGTGTATGATGGATAAAACGATTCCTACAATATTGACTTTTTTGCTACTTAAAATGTATTTCAAATCAGAATCTCCTTTAAGGATATTTATCCAGCAATTCCTTCATCTTCAAAAAATTATCAAATAAGAAATAGTCTTTAATATTCTAAACAAATTTCATTTTCCAGATCACCTTAGCAGATATTACTAAAGTTTAATCAACAGAAATTCAGAATTACTTATAGTCTCTATGTTCTTCTGCTTCAGAAATTGGATGTAACATTTATGATATACATAGCCATATTCAAACCCAGTCTTTTTCTAGATCCAACAGTAAAGCCAGCATTATTCTATCTTTCCAGATATTAATAAAGTCTTATCAACAGATTCCAAACTAGTTATTGTCTTTATGCGAAACCATTTCAGAAATTGATATCTCTAATATTCTGAGGTACATTCAAACATAAGCCATAAACCACATTGTTAAATCTGTGATTACAATTATGAAGGACTTAAAGCCACTAATAAATCTTATCTCCTGTTTGAAAATCTCTTAAAAATTTCTTTACGATGTTTGCTAACATTTAAACTGTCTTAAAAAATACATATTCTAAATAATAACTAATTCTTTTTCTTATTTTGAAAGCAGTTATTACATAGAATGGTCATCATCATCATTTCCAACAATTATCAATCCAATGTAAAATAAAGATTTCTTCCAAGTTCAATTCAACTTTTCCATTCTCTAACCTCTCTTCTGCATATACCCCAGCACACTTCTTTATTTCATCCATCCATCTCACATGTGGGTTTTTTCTAGGTCTTTTACAATCTCTTAGAATCTGGTTTAATATTTCAACTGTCCATCTATTATCAAAATAGAATGGTACTACAGATTACATAAATGTCTATTCCTAATAGTAGCTACCAATTTTGTACTTTGGTCTTAGACTTGCTGTGATTGAAGTTCGTCTCAGAAACAAATCATAAAATAACACTGAATTAAACACATTTACCATCTTTTAGAAATATTTAAAACAGCACTTTAAATTACTATTACATGCTTGAATGAAAGACGCTAATGATTATTTAATATATTCATGCTTTCACTTTCAAACACTTAAGATTCGCCCATACAAAAGCGTTTGGGTTCGAAAAGATAGATGCCATTCTATCTTTTCCAAAGACTTTATCATGTGGTTGAGTGTTAGTATTCTTTCATTTATAGTTAAAATCTTCAAAGCGCATGTGCAACAGCGTAACGCTATTTTAAATATTACAGTTTACAAATATCGCGCTACATAAAAATGATTTATTTACATCTTTTAGAAGAAAAAAAAAATTATTTTTACCTCAATATTATATAATCTTTCGATTGGGATAAAATTATTATTGAAAATCTTGCTTTCGTTGATAGTTTTATACTTTAAACTATTCTGTGAAGTTATGCAAAAATCCTGGCACGAAGAAGCAGATGCTTTCATTTCGATTTTGGGAGACATCAAAAAGTTCAGTTTAGCCACAGTGATTGTTATTACTTTGATTAGAATAAATGTGGTCATCATTATAAGTGAATTGGAGTTTAGGGTTTACAGAAATACTTCTCTGACTTGGCATGTATGTGATTTATTATCAAAAATGCATATTTTTTGTTGAAGGCTTTTGCCATGTTTCAGTTAAATAACCATTTGGAAGAGGCTTCAAAATTAAAGAGATGAGATGAAGCATATTTTTACAGTGTGTTAAAAAAACGTAATTAAAATATTTGTTCTCAAAAAAAACAAAAACAAATGAGAGAAATCTTTGATATAGACTCATAATAAATATAAAAAATATGACTTACTAGTAAGGGAAAAAGTTCACCACATATGTAAAAAGACCAGACCACTCAAGAAGTATGTTAGGAGTAATAAGAAAGGACTGAAAATAAAATAGAAGAGTAAGTGAACAAACATATATCATTGATATCTTTAAAACAATTAACAGGCTGAAGTGGAGCTGGGATGGACATTTTTCTAGAAGAGTTGTGTCACAAAAAATTGTAAAAGACCTAGAAAGAAACCACATGTGAGATGGATGGATAAAAATAAGGACGTTTTCTGGTGTGGTGTAGAAATGATAGACTAGATATTGGAAAAGCTGGATTAAACTTGGAGAGTCCTTCACTCTGAAGTGGGTCAGTAATGGGTGAAATTGATATGATGACTAGCTGGAAAAACTTTGCTGCTTCAGAAAATAAAGTGATATAAAATTGATGCCTGATCATTCCAGAAGAATGTGGACTTTAATTGTAGTCTTATTCAATAGGTTAATACCATTTTAAAGGCTTCAGATAGATTGAGTAGCAAAAACTGAAAGTATTTTTTATTGTATATGATATAATTGATAATATTGTGTCAGAAGAAGATGATTCAGAGGAGTTAAGAACCACACTAGAGTAACTCAATCTATTAGGCAAAACTTAAAAACAAACATGTTGTTACAGCTGATGACTTTTTACAGTCTTAAGTACTGTAACAACTACAGACCCTATATTCATTTAAGTATAGCTTATATTACCATCCTCTATAATTATCTACTCTGGGTGGATTCCACACAGCAATCCAGTTTGTCTTCTCCATGTTTTTTGTGATCTTGCTTTATTTCTACAATCATCATCATCAACCATTATCAATCCATTGCAGGATGAAGGTCTCTCCAAGTTCAATCCATCTTCTCTGATCTTTAGTTTCTCTTCTTCACATCATCCCTACACACTTTCTTATTTCATCCCTCCATCTCATATGTGGTCTCTTTCTGGGTCTTTTAATTCTCTTGAATTCCACTTTAAGATTTCAATTGTCCATCTATTATCTTCTCTTCTAAAAGTATGTCCAGCCCAATTCCACTTCAGCCTTTTAATTTTTTCAATGAGATCAATAACACCTGTTGCTCTCTTACCCATAAATTATGTTTTTGATCTTTTCTTGTTATTCCCAACATGCATATCTCCATACTTCTTTGAGTGATCTGAAGTCTCTGTATTAAACCACAAAACATCACATGATCACTATCTCATACTAGCACAATAATTGTTATTAAACAATCCAAAACAAAGCAAAACTCTCCATATAGTAGTGCCATCTTGTGCTAACAAGAGCAATCAATGGATGCCAGAAGGCTTGTGCATAAAATCCCTATCTAGTGCCTACTCATCCAATATCTCAGATCCAAGGCTCCTCACTGATGAAGGCCACAAGCCAGAAACTAGTCTGAGGATATTGGATGAGTAGGCACTAGATAGGGATTTTATGCACAAGCCTTTTGGCATCCATTGATTGCTCTTGTTAGCACAAGATGGCACTACTATATGGAGAGTTTTGCTTTGTTTTGGATTGTTTAATAAGTCTCTGTATTGCTTTTATATTAAGTGTCCAAGTCTCAGATTCGTAAGTAAGAACTGGAGATATGGAATCATCCTGTCTTATAATAAACTATTCTTTTCTTAAAACCATAAAACAAGTCTTTTTAGTGCTTTCTGAAGGTTTATGATGATGGTGTTTTAGTTGTGTCTAAGGTAGCAGACCATGTCTGTACCAATGAACATATGTTCAATTGGGAAAATACAAAAAATATTTGAGAAGAAAAGGTGCAAAGAAAAAAATTTAAAGGACCTGCTCACATGACAATGGCAAACAATCTCATAAGTCAACCTAGAGTGACTATACATAATGTATGGAAAACACTAATCAACTTTGCTCTTAGGAAAAAATGGGAAAAAATCAGGAAAAACCTCTTAGATAAGTATATGAAATTTCTACTTACTGTTGCCTTTGGCAGGATGGCTCAGTTGGTTAGAGTGTTACCTTATACTCAAAGAATGTAAGGGTTTATATTCGATTCCCATGTTAGTACTATCACTGGTCATGCCAACAACACTTAAGGAAGAGGAGAGAATAATACCTACTAACCTGTGCACTATTAATAACAGTTGAATGTGTTTGGGATATTTAAATAAAGTTAATTTTTTCTAAAGACATTCTATACTCAGATGATGGAAGTAGTTCAACATATAAATATAAGACTTTCTTACTCTATCTTCTTGTCCCTTCTCACACTAAATTAAAGTATTTTTAGTATACTTTTCTTTACTTTTTCATGGTATTTTCTTATCTCTTGCTCTATATTCTCTCCCCCTCTCTTACTAAATCATAATATTTTTAGTATGCTTTTCTTTACTTTTTCATAGTATTTTCTTATCTCTTATTCTATATTCTCTCTCCCTCTCATACTAAATCATAATATTTTTAGTATGCTTTTCTTTACTTTTTCATAGTATTTTCTTATCTCTTACTCTATATTCTCTACCCCTCTCATACTAAATCATAATATTTTTCATATGCTTTTCTTTACTTTTTCATAGTATTTTTTTATCTCTTACTCTATATTCTCTTCCCCTCTCATACTAAATCATAGTATTTTTAGTATGCTTTTTTTTTACTTTTTCATAGTATTTTCTTATCTCTTATTCTATATTCTCTCCCCCTCTCATACTAAATCATAATATTTTTAGTATGCTTTTCTTTACTTTTTCATAGTATTTTCTTATCTCTTACTCTATATTCTCTACCCCTCTCATACTAAATCATAATATTTTTAGTATGCTTTTCTTTACTTTTTCATAGTATTTTCTTATCTCTTACTCTATATTCTCTATCCCTCTCATACTAAATCATAATATTTTTCATATGCTTTTCTTTACTTTTTCATAGTATTTTTTTATCTCTTACTCTATATTCTCTTCCCCTCTCACACTAAATCATAGTATTTTTAGTATGCTTTTCTTTACTTTTTCAGGGTATTTTCTTATTCTATTTCTCTTCGTAATTTCATATAAAAAAAATTCATATCTGTTTTGTTACTTCTAAAATGGTAAACTTATCTTTCCATATATATTTTCAATCCTTATTCACATTTATATCTTTAAAGTCTCTAATATTTTTCCCCTTCCTTTTCCTTTACTTTTAAACTAAAATATTTAATAAACTTGGCAAATACTTTATCATACAGAGCGCGTGACAAAAGAGAAATTATTTACAGATAAATTATCTAAACTGTATTTGATAATAATTGATTGGGCTTTATTGTTTAAATTTTATACGACATTCGAACTCGGAAAGTGCGAGTACTGGAATCGATGCTAGGACTTTTCCAGAGTTTGAAATCACGAAGGCGTGATTATTATTTCATAAAAACTCTATTTAAGGAGAAAAAAATCTCAAAATTAAATTAATGTGAAGCAATAATAAAATTGTTTCAAGTTTGAGATCTACTTAAACATATAAACAAACAAAAAAAAAGAATAATTTTACAAGAGCTGAAGTTATTGTCTTTAGAAGACTTTTAAAAGTCTAATAAATCTTTCCTCTTGAAGGTGAGCGCTATTAAATATTCAGCAACTGCTTATAGCTTATTGAAGATGCAGGAAATTGGAAATTAAATTGCTTATTGTTGATAAATCAAATCACTCTCAATTAACTCATTGATGTTCACACTTTGAGTTTTAGAAGATTTTAAATGCGTTCGAATGATCTTCGAGAATTAAAATAACTTTATTTGATAATGTTTGAAGTAATGTTATAAATAAATAATCTTTAAATATATGTAACTGCTTTGTGTTTTATTCCTATTATATATATCTATGCACGCTTTATAAAAATTACAAGCAACTTATTTCAAAAATATTCTTACACATATTGGGGGTGGGGGTGGCTATGATAATGTGTGCCAAATTGCATTTCAACAAATGTGATTTGTTTACTTTAAAGCAAGCACTATATAATAAATAATATTTCGGTAGTGTAATTTTTACTACACCTCTCTTACCTAAGGCAGGAACTGGTTCTTTCCTCTTTTAACACCTTGTGGAGTAGTGTAATTCTACACATATTCCCAAAGATGTGAAAAAGATTTGCAATCCCCAAGATTCACATTTCGTGCTGAACCAGCACTCATCCGTTGGCACAGATCATAATTTCCCCACCCATATCTATATCATTGATCATTATATGTAGATATAAAACCATCAAAACATCACATGATTTTCATTTTATATGTTTACACCGGTTCAGATGATGAAAGCCACAAGCTAGAAATTAGTATGGGGATATTGAATGAGTAGGCTTTGTATAGGGACTTTATGTACAAACTTTCCAGCATCCATTGATTATAAGAACCTGCACTTTGTGGCATTACGGTATGAAGAGTTTGCTGTTGTTATATATAGATAACCAATTACTACAGTTTAATTGATAAATATCCAAACTTACTATCCTCACGGCTTTGACACAAACCACTTAATGGAAGTATATTAATAATTTTTCATTAAACTAGAGATTATCTGTCAAGCGTTGTTAGCCGAGAGGTCATCGCACCTGCCTTGCAAGCAAGTAGTTGGTTGCAGACGGGTGTGGATTCGCGTCCCGGACGATGCTATGACATATGAAAAAAAAAAACTAGAGATTATCCATTATTAGATAATTCTTTTGTAATGTAATTTTTATTACACCACTCTCATACAAGATAGGGACTGGTTGTCATCTGCTTTTAACACCTTGTGGAAGGGTGTAATCATAAACATATGACCCAAAACATGTGAAAAATATGTATTTTATATTGGACTATTTCCATCATCTAATATGAGTACTGAATATCTTAAAACTTTATTTAAATATTTCAAATACATTCAACTGTTAGTAAAAGTGCATCAAACAGATTTTCATATGCGCAATGTTTCGAGAGGTATTATTCTTCCCTCTTCTTCAGGTGTGCCTGGCCTAACCAGTGACAGTACTAGCATGGGATTCGAACCTGGACCCTTAGATTCTTGAGTATTGAATTTTAAGTTAATGCTCTATCCAACTGAGCCATCCTTCCAAAGGCAACAGTCTAAAGTAATTTCATATACTGATCTATGAGGTTCCTCCTGATTTCTCCACTTTTTTGTAAGAGCAAAGTTGGTTAGTGGTTTCCAGACATTATGTATAGTCACACTAGATGATGGAAATAGTCCAATATAAAAATACAACTAGAACACCATCATTACAAACCTAAAGGAAAATGTGGAAAAGATGTATGATCTCCAAAATGCACCTTTTGTGTTGAAACAACCCTCATCAGTTGGTTATATCTTTATCATTGTTCAGTATATATAGAGATAGCCAATTACTACAGTTTAATTTACAAGAGTCAAACTTACTGCCCTCACAATTTTGACACAAACCACCTAATGGCAGTATATTAATAATCTTTATTAGTCATTCATTAGACTAGAAATTATCCACTTAATGAATAATACTTCTACAGTGTAATTTTTACTGCACCACTCTCATTCAAGGTACAGATTAGTTTTTACCTATTTTTAACACCTTGTAGAGGGATATAATCATGAACATATAATCAAAGACATACAATCCCCAAGATGCACATTTAATGCTATTATACTACATAAATATTATTCATTAGTAAATAAATAGTCCCTAGACTAATGAATGACCAATAAAAATTATTAAGCTCCATATAATGTTTGTCTGAAAGATTGTGATGATAGTATTTTAATTTCCATTATCATAATGTTAATTGTTAAATGTCTTTAGAAAAACACAAACTTTTCAAATACAACTGTCAGTAATACCATACAGAGAACTATGTAACACAACATTAGAAGTGTTTTTGTTCTTCCTTGTTAAGAGTTTCTGGTCAGGCCTTTGGTAGTCTTTAGTCTGAGTGACCTTTAGATTTTTGAAATATCAAATTTGAGGTGATGCTTTAACCAACTAAGCTATCCTGTCAAAGGCAGAATTAATTAAACATACTTGAAAAGTTGAAATAAAGTTTAAATTTTTTGAAGACATTTAACAATTAATATTAGCTGATGGAGATCATCCAACATATAATTACATGCTTCAGATAGCTTATAAAATACCATGTATCATTAGCTTTGCATTATTAATGCATATTATATATAATAAACTTTGATTGCATGTGGTGTAGGACAATTTAAAAGTAAGACGTTTTAGCACCATTTTCAAAAACTTGAAAATAATGTCTTCTCTATTATCAATGCAAAACCATCAGTCAGTCTGAGTGGCAGATGACCTGAGAAGAGCATTATTTGTAAATTTGACTCTACAAAGTGTGACTTGTAAATTATTCTTATAATATGCACATTTGGTGTCTATTACTTTATAAATATTATTATATATTCTCAATGCTCTTAATCAATCAATAAATTATAACTAAATGGAAATAATAGAGAACTCGTTGATATAAAACTTAATTTAACATTATCAGCATCAAATCAATTTTCATTGTAAATAGAACCATTTCAAGCTGCAATTTTTAACTATTTATCACATGACAAGAAATGTTTTACAGCTTTATACACAGTCTAGTAGTCACCACTGGAATTAAATTCATGAAAAATCTCTTACAAATTTTTTTTTAATGTACACATATGTATACATCAATTTTACATGCTTTTATTCATCTCTTTACTACTCTACAACTACTATCATTAATAAATAAATAATTCATATCTTATACTATTAATATATCTATCGTTAACCTTTCTATTTATTGTGATGCCAGAATTTCGACTTTTGACCAATTCACCCCTGGTGATTTTTTTCGTAAGTATTACACATTAAAATGCATGTAAAATGGTATCTTTTATTATATTAAATTTTCGCTAAATTTTTACGGTAGAAAGTGGAAAATTCAAAATTCCTGCTCTTACAATAGATATAAGCCCAGCGCTGACATGTTCAGCCATTGTCTGTTGCCAAGGCTGTAAAATGTTTGGCATTTTATGACATTGTTTAAAGAAAATAGTTCCAATGACCAGAAACATGTTTATTTGTGAATTTATTATGATTTTAGATTTTTTTAAAAACAATTTACACTATATTTATTAGATATCAAGAAATATAAATTATTAATAACTTATTTTGAGTTGAAATACTTTATTTTCAAAAATATGTTATATGAGCAGTGAATGTAAGCATGGTTTGAAGCGATTTACAAGCTTAGTTTCTACATAAGCAATCTATTTATACTTACGAGTATGAAAATATCACAATTTTGCAATAAATATTCAAAAATTTTAAACTTTTAAAGCAAAATTCATTAGATATAAGAGAAATAAATAAATATTTATCTTGATGTTTAAAAATAATAAAAATTAAAAAATATTTTGATTTTATAAACTGGAAATAATCTTTCTAGAAACGATGATGTCTAAACTCTTTGTCTTGTTTACGATCTCATTTTTTAATATTTACAGAAACAAAAGGTCAACATTTAAAATTTATTTCAGTAGTAAACAAAAATATCTATCACATGAAGTCAAATTTATTATTTTCCGATAAGTAATAATCACTTTATCATATATTTTACATTGAGGTGTGAGGCAAAGAAAAATGTCAGAAAATGCAGACTTACAAAAGGGTTAAAAACAAGTCATAGTTTAGACAGTCCAAATGTCAATAACAATCAATAATCTCAAACTGTTGTCAAGGCAACCTTCTTTTAACCTTTATTTATGGTACAATATATTTATACAGACATTAAAGATTGCAAATTGATCACAGAGATTTAAATTATTAATGCAAAAAAGTTTAAATAAATCCCCTTAAACAGTTAAATACAACCTGTTTTGAATTCAGATTAATAAATAGTTAATTATAACATTACAAACTGCAATTATAATTTCCAAATTGCACCCAATGTATTATTTAAATATAATAAGTGTAATAATGCTCAAGATAAATGGATTTATAGATAATCATTAAAACCAGTCACCACTTATACAGTCATGATATCAATAACAGTCAATAATCTCAAACTGTTGTCAAGACTTCCAATTATCTAACAGTCCATCATTTCTCTCAATATCTGTAACACTGTTTAAAATGTAAAAATTATATTTTCTGAGTAGAAAGAGGTAAATGGTTAAACTGGAGTAACTGTAGACCTACATGAAGAAAGTAGATGCATTTAATATTCATTATATTTAAAAGTGTTATAATATTATTATAAATATGAGCCTTTAAGCACTTCTAATTAGCTCATTATAAAAATAAAAGATATTACATATAAAAGCCATGTTCTGAAATATAACCAATGACAATATGAGACTTATAGAATCAGTTTTACAAAAATTACCATCATCAGTTATTTTAAACCTCAGCATCATTGACTACAAAACTGAATAGGCTTCAATCTTACATATATTAAACAAATTTTATTCTATTTTTTAATGTGAATAATAAAATATGCTCAATTATTAACCCTTTTATTGTTAATTTCAAATACTAACCATAGTCGCATGGCCTATTCTACATTGTTCTTCAACACTTATGGACTGACATTTATTTCAGTAGTACCACTTGTTTAATCTGCCTTGCCCCTAAATTACCATTTATTTATAAAAAAACAAATTTTATTTTATTTTATTTTCCATAGATGTCAGGTCTAATCAAGTAAATAAGAAATCTCTAAAATGTTCTAGTATGTTTTTCAAAATTCATTTTTTTACATGTTTTTTTTTTTAAATTTAATTAATATGTTAATTATTATAGAAAATAATTTAGATCTTTTACAAATTAAATTCAAATTAAAAGCCACATATTTTCAAATTTAAAGCTAACATTTAAAGCTCATTATAATTATGTTTAATCAAGAAAGAAAAGATTAAATATGTTAACTTTATAGGGCCCTGCACGCAACCTTATACATATGGTCTTGATTTAGTTTGCACTCATGGCCATTTTGAAATCTAAAAACCACCACTAACGCATCCAACCGATAAATGAACATAATTAGTGACCAAAAGTACTTTATATTCATATTTTAAAAATTATAAGCTAATAAAAATAGTATGCATTATTTTATTAGGGATTTTTTTTAAAAATTTACCTTCATAAAATATTTGAAATATAATGGCACAAAAAGACAGAATTTGTGGGGAGGGAGCAAGATGGTTTGGCTGATGCAAAGTATCAGCTAAATGATGCAGAAGTCTGATCAAACCAAGCCTTATAATCTCCAAATACTAAAAGATTATACCATATGCCCACATGAAATAAAGCACATTATTTTTACTAGCTTATAAGTTCTAAAATATGGATTTAAAGTGCTTTTATTTAGTTTTTATGTCATTTATTGGTTGTATGGGTCAGTGGTAGTTTTGGCTGATCTTTAAATTTCAAAATGATATTGAGCACAAACTAAATCAGCACCCAAGTATTTTAATTACTTTCATTATATTAGTATTTTACATCATTAATAAGGATATATACAAATAAGCATATGCACATATTTCTTTCATTTTGTATAAATGTATTAATTTCAAATTCAATAAAAGATTTATGGTAATTTAAATATTTATTAAAAAAGGTATTTCCTGTAAATTTTATGGCACATGTGTATGCATGATTAATTTGTGCCCTAAGATGAATTCTGTTTTATAGGTATCTCTGTCAAAGATTGAAAAACTAGGCAATGATACCAAGGCTGAATTTGAATACTTTATCATAGTTAAGGGTAGATTATCACCCTCTTTGTACAACTTGTTCTAATACTTCATATTTTAATTAGACAAGAGATTCTACTAAAAGCTTTAAGGTACTGATATCATATACCAGAAATAGTTGTTCTTTGTGAAGATGATACTTGCACAGGAATATCAGTAAAATGGAGATGTTGATCTTCTGAACACAGACACTACATAAAAGTAGTATAATAATACTAAATTGTTGTTAACAGTTACCTTGCAATTGATTTAACCACAGACAAAGGATCAACTTTATACAGTTAATAACTGACATAAAATTTGAGACTTACTGTCTAACTATACATTAGAATTAAAATTCAGTAGCCATCTTGGCAATTTTCTATGACTAGTTCCCATTCATTATGCATATGTAAATATATTTAAATTCTATTAATTTTAATAAGTGCATAAATAAGCAACTGCTATTAATTGAATGACTTTATGCTTGAGGGTCTATAAGAAATTTGAGTACCAGAAATGCCAACACTGAAACCAATCTAGGATTCCACATTTCAGAGACTGTCACTCTACTAAATGTGCTAAAACACAACAGGGCAAATTTTCTTGAATGGCTTTAATCATCGAGTGTTCATAAGAAAGTTCCAACACTAATATGAGCATCTCACCTTTCAGAGATTGGCACAACACTAACAACTGTGTTAAAATACCACAGGGCAATTATTACTTGAAAGTTCATAAAAAGTCTAAACAGAGCAGTACGGAAATCAGTCATAGAATCCCCCATTAGAGTGTCTCATATTTCCCAACTGCCCGAATTTGCATAGGAATTGCTGTTTAATATATATCACCGAGAATATATTGATTGACTATATCTGAACGAGCATACCATAATAATAATAATACATGTCTGATCCTCTCAAATCATTTTAACAATCTTGTAAACAAGATCCTCTCTAAATCATGTTAATGCTAATTTATCAGAGAAAAATGATCCAGTGATCCTACTTTTATCCAACTATCATGCTACTATATGGTAAATAAATCAAACTTTGACAAACCAAAGGGTTGAAATATTATATTAGTGGTAATCTAAACTTACATCATCAATTAGCAGTAAAATATAAATTCTAATTATTTTAATAAGCATGTAAATAAATTACAGCTATTAAATATCTAGAATTGAGACTTATTTATGGTAAAGTAACAATAATTCATAAAACACTCCATTAGAATCACTTTATACTTTGATTTTCACAATAGACTTAGTGTAGTGGCAGAGTATTCAGTATTATCCTTTTTACCTGGTTTCAAAGTCAGCTCATTGTCAACTTTATTAAAGCCATTTAACATTAACCAGGAAATGGGTGTTTAGTTCTTCTTTGCTAGAAAGTAAAACGAGAGTGGAAACACATTCAATTTTTTGCCATCTATTCTTTGAAAAGCCTGATGGGAAAAGTCTTCTCTTTCATGATTTTTATAAGAGGCACTAGGAAGACTTTTGTCCTGGTGAGAAATGTATTCTTCTTCATGATTTCTTTATAAGCGGCGTTGGGAACACTTTTATCCTGATGAGAAATGTCTTCTCCTTCTTGATTTGTTTATAACAGGCAATGGGAACACTTCTGTCCTGATGATAAATGTCTTCTCCTTCAGAATTTCTTTATAATCAGCACTGGGAGCACTTTTATCTTGGTAAGGAAGGTCTTTTTCTTCATGATTTTTTATAAGAGGCAATGGGAACATGTTTGTCCTGATGAGAAATGTCTTCTCCTTCATGATTTCTTTATAAGAGGCACTGGAAACACTTTTGTCCTCAAATTGCACAATATCAAAGCTCTTTCAACACCCTGTTGGACATGAAAATTCTTATACCCAGAAAGTAAATTCAAAATGAAACTTATTTGGTATGCAAAACAATATGAAAACAAGACTTCAACTTCCCATATTAAGTATCACATCAACTAATATTGATATATAATAAATTTTAATATTTCACAAAGTATTAATAGGATATATACTGCTTATAACACTTCACTCATATACACTTTAATGCAACTAATTTTCTTAAAAATTTCTTTATTTTCTTACAGTTTCGACTGTCCAGCAGTCTTCATCAGAGCTCTACAGTCAAAACTGTAAGAAAATAAAGAAGTTCTTAAGAAAATTAGTTGCATTAAAGAGTATATGAGTGAAGTTTTATAAGCAATATATATGATTATATGAGGATATGCAAAGAAAGTGAAGGAGAAGAATGAGAGAGTATTAATAGGATATGAAAAAAGAATGTAAGTAAAACGAATAATTTAATATATTCACACTCAATGACCATGATGCTTATGATTGGCCTATATAATTATATTTAAGTATGAAGATAAGATGGCCATTCTTACTTTTTCAAAGTCTTTATCTTGTGACTTGGATCAAGAATTTACTCATATCTAACATTGCTAATTGAAAATTATAGTGTGGCACATGTGTGGAGAGTTGATTATCTTCTTAGAATTTAACAGTTAACAATGAAATTTGTGCAAAAGTTACTGGAAATCCCTAGTGAACTATATGTAAATTAATATAATCAATAAATAAAAAAATATAAAAGGTGTTCACTTGTACTTTAGCTTGGATAGACTATAATCATTCAATTTATTGTTGTTTCAAAGCAGTGCATGAATTCTACATATTAATGTAAATTCAGGACATCTATAAGCTATTCTGAAATTATTATAAACAATCACTGAAAAAGGCTATACCTTAAATTCCTGATCAACCAGAAGGGGACAGGAGGAGCAGCTGCCCCAGACCTCACAATATTAGGGGTCTCAACTTGGCAACTCAATATGGTGAAACAAAAATATAGAGAAGGTAAAGTAATGTCACAGCTCATAGAACAGCCTTAATTTTACATTTAAATTCCCCCAAAAAAATATTTGAGAAAAACTTTCCAAGCAGGCATATCCTAAGTCAAACACGTAGGCCAGTTTAGAGAAAGGTGCCAATTTGATGACTCTGCAATGAAAGCGTGACTGGCAAAACTAATAGTCTCAGGTCTCTCTCAGTCAGTTTTGTGCTAATAGAGTTTTATGATATTAACAGTGCTAGAATGAATCTACCCTATCCAAGTGCTATCTGGATTTGCTCTGCTTGATCTTTTCTGTGACTCATAACTAACTGTTTCCAGAATCCTGTTTTCAGTCCTGGAAGTAAAACTTCTATCCCCCCACACATTCTTATTTTAAATTTTAAAGGGCCTCTAAAACATTAGTGTCCCTAGACCTTGCATTTTCTCTGCAAGTCCCTGCGCATATTTAACAACCCCTGAATATTATATAACCAATGGTTAATAGATATAAGCATTAGTGTTAGCTGAAATATAACTTAATTATTAATATATGCATCTATTACTTGTTAGATAATATTCAGCATTTGTTAAATACAAAGCACAGCCTAGCTGTCTGATTGTTTATGGTGACTTCAGAATAGCTTATAGTTATCCTGAAATTAATTTAATAAATACATTTCACACTCTGTGTTGTAATGCACCAATAAAGTAAATGTTTATATATAATCAAAGATAAATAACAGTTGGGCTTATTCAGTACTTTTTGTTTACTGACAGAGTTATATTGGTTTATGTAGCTTGCAGATGGTTTATAGTAACTGCTGCATGAATTTCATCTACATTTGTAGTATCACTATTAATATTTAAGCAGAGGGATTTAACGCACAAACCTTCTTGCATCTATTGATTACTCTGGCTTGCACTGAGTGGCGCTACTGTATGAAGAGTTTGGCCTCTGTGTAAACAGCTTGTGTAAGCATAAAGAATGGTGATCATGTGATGTTTAGTAGTTCAAGCATTGGTGGTTGAGGTGTCAGCTGATGCTATGATGTATGAGAAAACAAAAAATGTGTATTCATATTATAGCAGTCAATATTTGTGAAATTCATTTGATATATAATAGAATAATTATAAGGACAAATTTTTTTAGCGTTATTATTTTTTATATTACACTAGTTTTGAGAAGCATATAATATCTGATCATTATTATTAGAGAATATGCTCAATCTAGTTTGGAGTAGGTGTAGAATGCCAGATTCTGATGCTTAAGATTTCAGTTCATGTCCAGAAATCCCATTTCCACAACGTGAATCGCTTATGAACTCTCAAAAAATGAAGACATTCAATAATTAGTTTTTATTACATAATATAGTCATTATAAAAAATTAGTTCTTCAACCAAATATATAAAATTCAATATGGTATACAAGTAGTTAATAAGTTTAAAAAGACTATATGGTGTACAAAATATTTCTTATTCCTGATTGGTGCAACATTAAGCATTCAGAATCCATATGGCCTACACAAATCTATAAATCAAATTGTAATTTTTAAAAAATATACAATGGAAAACATAAAAAAGGACATAAATGAACTAACTTAACCTCAGACAAAAGTCTCTTATATAGGAATAGTGAATTGCAAAGTGCTATTCAACACTGTTGTTTTACATTAGAATTTCTAGACATCCATTTACCGATCAACACTGGAGTGTTTATAACCCTTATTAGATCTGGAAAGCAGATATGCTTTTGTCATTCCACATATTTTATATTTATTAAATATTGGTGTATAAAAAGGTATAATACATTGTAGACTAAAAAAATATGATAAAAAATGCCTATTATATATATTAAATTACTCCATTTTTGTATCAACCTAACATCACATGGCTCATTAAGCACATTTCCAAGAGCACTTATCTTTACATTAGACTAGGAATTGATCTTTAGAAGATAGTAATATAATATCCACACCTTCAAGTCAATTTTTGTTTCTGCATTCATCGATGAGGACTTAGGATTCAAAACTGAAACAGATATACTTAAGTATCTTGAGCCCATCATATTTTACTCTCTAGCTAAGAATTGTTTTATATATATATGTTTTCTTTTTTTTACCCATTTACCACCCAATATTAGATTGCTAGACTATTTAAAGTAAAAGGCCTAAAATTTGTTTTAGCCCATCATATTTTCTTGGTGTAACCTATTTACAAACCAATATTAAATAGTTAGATGGATTGGTTACAGACTGACTATCTGAAGCCAAAATACTTAAAACTTGTTTTAATCTAGCCTGTTTGCTGCTACTAATCTTCCTAACTAAAGGATAGAAGAGGTTTACAGTTACATAAAACTGATGGTACTAAAATATATAGTTAATATTCTAGTATCACATCAATACAGGTATTCAAGAGAGTTGGTTTGCAATCAAAATCCAGTGTCAGAATATTATCGTCAATAGGATAAAAATGATAGTTAGATGCGTAAGTGTATTAATTTCTAATCTGATAAGTTTTGACTGGTGAAGGGAAAAGTTTAATGCCAGTCTGCAATTGTGAATATTAGAGAATTCTCATGTGATGTTCTTTAATTATTCAAAGGTGCAGTAGATAGTGCTAGAGTAAAAAGATCTGCTCTTGGAACATTGTTACCATGTTGAATACGATTAGAACATTGTAATGTGGTTGTGGATTATGAGTTTGCATTTACCTTCTGTACATTTACATCCTGTATAGTGCATAGTCCATTAGTATGGGAGTTTTATCATGGTGACATGAAAATACTCAATATGGTCTTGCAAATCTTTGATGAATAAAGAACCTATGCAATAAAATTATTAACATAATGTTCATATTTTAAAAAACATATATTTAAACAAGCTTAAGTTCTATAAGAATGTAATTATCTTTTAAAATTCAATATGTTTCTTTGGTGTTAATTCTCCTAGCCAAAGAGTAAAAGAGATTTTCAGTTGTCATCAAACTACGATTATTGAAATATGTAATTAAGGATCTAGTGTCAGACTTATGTAACTACTTAAAACAGTTGGTTGGATTCAAAACTTAGTTTTTTTTAAGTTTCATAATATACAATAAAAAATGATCTCTAGATGTTATAGTGGATTAGTTACAGTTTTAAAATTTAGGACTTCATTGGTGGAGGAAAAAGTTTAAAAGTATTCTGAATAATGTGGGTATTATAGCATTCTCTTCTGGTTTCAATTAACTATTTAAAGTTCCAATAGAGGGCGCAAGAGTAACTCCTTTTGAATTTTTTATCCTGCATTACGTTTACAATTTGTGAAATGGTTGTAGATTGTGAGGTTGCATTCAGTATAATTAACATTTTATGAAGTTTTTCGGCCATGAGATTTAGAACCCTTTTATCACGTTGATGTACAATTTAATTACTCTATGTTATCCCGAAAATCTATGGCGCATAGAGAAAAAAAAAACTGTTTTCGTATTTGTAAAATACATTTTTAAATCAGTTATATAGTTAAGTTTAATACAATAACCAAAAGAAAAACGTAAATAAATATTTAAAAAAACTAGTTTAATACATAAAAACATCTCATTTATGTTTATGTAAAATTATAATATTAAGAATATTACATTAACCTCAGTATAGATAATATATTTGTATTTAAAAATTAAAATTAAGAATACTAAATTAATTTTAATCAAAAAGTAAAAAAGAAAATAGTTGTACATTTTATTTAATTTATAGTTTTTTAAAAAAAAAACACTTTTTTAATCATTTACATAGAAATAGTTTTTATGATTTATAAAATCAAAAAGAAAATAATTTAAATACAACTAGTCTGTTATTTAACATATATAATAACACATCAAAGATACATCCACTTTTTCTTTTAAAATATATATGTTCTACAATAATATCAACAAATTAAAAATCCTTATCCTTTTTCTTTTCAAAAACTTTATTTTTTTATATCTCAATACTGAACATATATATATACATTTATATAATACAAAACTTCAACGTTTCAACTGTTTTTATATCATACAGTCATTTTCAAGGATCTGCAATGACAATATAAAATACATATTTATAAATAAACTTTAATTACATAAAAACTTCCTCTTACATTAACATAAACAGTAACAAACATATTAAACATATATAAATATATTTTACTTATATCTCTCTCCCACTGCTATATTTCATTACTCTTTGTTTTACATTATTTAATTACAAATCTGTCCTAAAATCATCCAAGAAACTTTCTATACAAATTTAAATACCAACTCTAATTTCAAAAAACCTCCCCTTTTTTAAAACTTATCTAAAACCCATCTTAAAACTGCATTCCTAAACTATATCTTTAAATGAATATAAAACAAATATAAACATCTTTTTTTTATTTATTTTCTCTCTCTCTCTTTTATACAAAAAAACTTTTAACAATTTATCTAAACCCATTAAGCATTTATTTTAATTATACATTATTTTATATTCCTTATCTACTCCATTAATTCTATTTAGAGTAGGATTATATTTTTTTATATAAAAAAATTCTTTTACCATCCTTTCCCTGTAATTTTTAACCCTTTCCAACATTTTAATATTAAATTCTTTATGACCTAAAACTTTACAATGTATGTAAATATTTGAATTTTTGTCATATAAATGTTGTCTAAGTCTAGTTTTTAATGTATTCTTAGTTGTACCAATATATGAAATCTTTTCCCCTCCCTCTTACAATTTAAACATTCAATTAAATAAATTCCATTCATTTTGTCAGTTTCTATATTTTTTGTATCATTAATTAAATTTCCTAAATTCAATTTCTTTTTATATACTGGTTTAATAATTAACATACTTTCCCCTTTGTATTTATTATTTATACTTTTTATAATCTTTTTAATCTTCATAAAAGTATCTCTAGAAACATTATAACTATTATATATAAAATTATTTACATCTTTCCCATTGTTTCTCTTCTTTATTATTCTTTTAATATTTTTTATTACATAATTTATCAATAACTTTAACTGGATAATTATTTTTTATACCTTCCTCTTTTATATTACTAATTTCTTTTATAAATAATTTTTATTCAGAACATAAATTAATTGCTCTGTTTATCCTATTATTAATAATATTAATTTTATGTTCATATTCTATATATGAATAGCAATTTCTTAACAAACCATAAAAAGTTTCTTTTTCGAATAATAGCAACCTTACAATTTCTAATAACTTTTTTATTAAAACATCCATATAAGTAATTACATTAAAGTTTTTTGTATAAGAGAGAGAGAGAGGTAAAAAAAAAATAAATAAAAAAAAAAAGAAAGATGTTTATATTTGTTTTATATTCATTTAAAGATATAGTTTAGGAATGCAGTTTTAAGATGGGTTTTAGATAAGTTTTAAAAAAGGGGAGGTTTTTTGAAATTAGAGTTGGTATTTAAATTTGTATAGAAAGTTTCTTGGATGATTTTAAGACAGATTTGTAATTAAATAATGTAAAAGAAAGAGTAATAAAATATAGCAGTGGGAGAGAGATGTAAGTAAAATATATTTATATATGTTTAATATGTTTGTTACTGTTTATGTTAATGTAAGAGGAAGTTTTTATGTAATTAAAGTTTATTTATAAATATGTATTTTATATTGTCATTGCAGATCCTTGAAAATGACTGTATGAGATAAAAACAGTTGAAACGTTGGAGTTTTGTATTATATATATGTTCAGTATTGAGATATAAAAAAATAAAGTTTTTGAAAAGAAAAAGGAGAAGGATTTTTAATTTGTTGATATTATTGTAGAACATATATATTTTAAAAGAAAAAGTGGATGTACCTTTGATGTGTTATTATATATGATAAATATTAGTAAACTTGTATATGGATGGGTTTTTTTTTAGAAGAGGATATTGGTTGTGAAGAAATACATATGGATAAGGACTTTGAACATAAAAAAATAGAAGAAGGATATATGGTGTTATTACAATTGAAAATATTTTTTGTAAATTTGTTTATTGTTATATTGTGTGTGATATAATAGTTATATTTTAAGGAAGGTGGATATATGAAAATGAATATGAAAAGTTTTTTTTAAAAGGTTTATATATGGTATTAAGAATAAATTTAGTATAAATACTTGCATTCAAGTAATAAATGAATAGATTAAATGTAAATTAAAAGTAGTTAAAAAACAATTGGATATTAAATTTATGAAGGATTGTTGTTATTATAAAGTAATTCCAAAATTTATTAAATTTAAAGTGTTTAGAAATATTTTTGGAAAAAAATATATGAATATATTGCAAAAAAAGTTGATTAAGAAATATATTAGGATTTTATATAAAGAGAAAGATATTTTATTAAATAAGGTTAAAGAGATATATGAAAAATTAAGAACATTAATAAATTTGAAAGAAGAAGATATGTTAAGATATTGTTATTTTAATAAAATGAAATATTATAAGAATATAATAAGAGTATAAAAAATGAACAAAATTAATTTATGATAAACAAAAACTTGGCGTATTTAGGTGTGGGAATAATAAAAAAGATTATATTAATAATAAGTATAATGGATGTGATAATAATAAAAATAATTTTATAATTAATTTAACTGGAATGAAATTTGATAAAAAGGAGAAAGAGATTTTAGAGAAAGGTTTAAAGTATATTTCTATAATAAATAGTAATGTTAATAAAGATATTTTTGAAATTGAGGCAAAAAATAAATTATTAATTGATAAAATTAGGGAAATTAATAATAATAGCTTAAATATGTATAATGGTTATAAGAATGATAAAAACTATGATATGATGTTGAGAGAGTTTCAATACAGAATGGAAGAGTTGGAATATAATATGATAAATAATTTGGAGTATAAATATGAAAATGAATATGAAAGGAGAGTTATTAGTCAAATTAAAAGTAAATATAAAGATATGTTATTTTTGAGAGGAGATAAGACATCTAGTATGGTAATTATGATGAAAGAATATGATGAAAAAATGAAAAAATTATTGGACGAGGATTGTTTTGAAAAAATTAGATAGAATGATGGTATAAAAAAAAAATGATTAATAGGATTATAACTGATATGTATAATAAAAACTATATTAATAAAATGGAGGTATTTAGGTTGAAAAGGATGGATTTTAAAGATGCAAGTATATACGGGATACCTAAAAGACATAAATTATGTATACCATTAAGACCTATTATTAGTAATGTGGATTCATATTATGAAAATTTGTCTAAATGGTTATATAATAAAATTTTTAAAAAATATGGTGAAATAAAAAAAGAAAATAATGTAAGTAATTCATATGATTTTGTAAAGATTTTAAATATTTTTTTAGAGGGAAATAAGTATAAAAATGTGTTTTTGTTAAACTTGATATATGTAATATGTACACGAATATTGTACCACATAAGGCATTTGATATAATATTGAATAGATATATTAAAGATACTAATAAGAGTATAAAAATGGAATGTAATCAATTGTATGATATGTTAAATATTTGTTGTAAAGATGTGGTATTTAAATATAATGAAGTATATTATAAACAATGTAAAGGATTGAGTATGGGGAATAGTATGAGTGGATTGTTAGCTGCTATATTTATGGATGATTATGAAGATAAATATTTTTGTATTACAAAATATAAGCCTGTTTTTTGGGTTAGGTATGTTGATGATTATTTTTTAGTGTTCAATGGCAATTATAGAAAATCTGAATGTTTTATAAGGTATATTAATTCAATTGATGATGACATTAGTTTTACTATGGAAAAAGAAAAAAATAATGTAATTACTTATATGGATGTTTTAATAAAAAAAGTTATTAGAAATTGTAAGGTTGCTATTGAAACAAGTGTATTCAGAAAAGAAACTTTTTATGGTTTGTTAAGTAGTTGGGATTCAGATATTGAATATGAACATAAAATTAATATTATTAATAATAGGATAAATAGAGCAATTAATTTATGTTCTGAAGAAAAAATATTTATAAAAAAAATTTTTAATATAAAAGAGGAAGGTATAAAAAATAATTATCCAGTTAAAGTTATTGATAAATTATGTAATAAAAAAAATATTAAAAGAATAATAAAGAAGAGAAACAATGGGAAAGATGTAAATAATTTTATATATAATAGTTATAATGTTTCTAGAGATACTTTTATGAAGATTAAAAAGATTATAAAAAGTATAAATAATAAATACAAAGGGGAAAGTAGGTTAATTATTAAACCAGTATATAAAAAGAAATTGAATTTAGGAAATTTAATTAATGATACAAAAAATATAGAAACTGACAAAATGAATGGAATTTATTTAATTGAATGTTTAAATTGTAAGAGGGAGGGGGAAAAGATTTCATATATTGGTACAACTAAGAATACATTAAAAACTAGACTTAGACAACATTTATATGACAAAAATTCAAATATTTACATACATTGTAAAGTTTTAGGTCATAAAGAATTTAATATTAAAATGTTGGAAAGGGTTAAAAATTACAGGGAAAGGATGGTAAAAGAATTTTTTTATATAAAAAAATATAATCCTACTCTAAATAGAATTAATGGAGTAGATAAGGAATCTAAAATAATGTATAATTAAAATAAATGCTTAATGGGTTTAGGTAAATTGTTAAAAGTTTTTTTGTATAAAAGAGAGAGAGAAGAAAAAAAAAAGATGTTTATATTTGTTTTATATTCATTTAAAGATATAGTTTAGGAATGCAGTTTTAAGATGGGTTTTAGATAAGTTTTAAAAAAGGGGAGGTTTTTTGAAATTAGAGTTGGTATTTAAATTTGTATAGAAAGTTTCTTGGATGATTTTAGGACAGATTTGTAATTAAATAATGTAAAACAAAGAGTAATGAAATATAGCAGTGGGAGAGAGATGTAAGTAAAATATATTTATATATGTTTAATATGTTTGTTACTGTTTATGTTAATGTAAAAGGAAGTTTTTATGTAATTGAAGTTTATTTATAGATATGTATTTCATATTGTTGTTGCAGATCCTTGAAAATGACTGTATGAGATAAAAACAGTTGAAACTTTGGAGTTTTGTATTATATATATATATATATAAATAAAAAAAAAAAAAAAAAAAATAATATATATATATGTTCAGTATTGAGATATAAAAAAATAAAGTTTTTGAAAAGAAAAAGAAGGATTTTTAATTTGTTGATATTTCTGTTATTTAAATGTGCGAATAAGGATAACAATTGCTGTTCCATAAAATATGTTCAGTGTCCATGGGTGTCGAGTTTTCCAATATTAAGAACTTTGAAAAAAGTATCAGATTTACCTAAAATTAGTTTTCAACTCGATGCATGCTATATATCAATTAATTTCACACATGGTGCATCCTGATTCAATGCGATCACTGTCTACTGAAAAGATTTAGCTTTTTGTCAAGCAGCCGGCCCTGGTTCGCTTCCCGGTCAACATTTTAACATATGAAGAAAAGAAATAAAAGGTTTAGCTTTTAATGTAGTAAAGTTTTAGTCAAATCTAAAACCATAATAAATTCAATGACACAATTTATTTTTCTTAATACATATTTTAAAAACTATTTGGATTTAGAAACAAGGTAAATTTTTAGTATGTCACTTCTGTCACCTAGTGTAAACTTGAGTAATCAAAAAAGACTATATAATAATGTTTATTATATTCATATACTATACTGTCTTATTTATATGTCCAGATTAATTTCTGGTTGTAACCTTCATTATCAGGAGCTTTAAACCTGGATTACTGAATCTGTTGCATTTTTCATCCACAAGCCAAGACTTCAGGTATACTAGATTCTCATAAAAAACTCCTCACTGATGAATGTTGCAAGCCAGAAGTTACTCTAAGAGTATGTACATAGGTTATGACTGAATAGGGTAAACACCACCACCTATCATCTTTTGACTGTTCAAGCTTATAATAGGGGACATTACTGGTTGCATATAAATGGACTTTGCTCCTAAAAAGCAGTTTCTAAGATGGGTTGTGTGATGTTTTATTGTAAACTGGATATGAATAATGATTAAATTCCCATGTCATAAAAAGTGGTTAGAAATATTACAAATATCAAACCCAAGACTGATAAGATTTTAAAGTATGAACTAAATTAGGATACAGTCTTTAAAATTAAATCCTACAATTTTACAGCAAATTAGTCTAATGCAAATATGAAATAAGAATGTTAGCAGCTTTAAAAAAATTAATCAAAGACAATATTAGCATAATGACAAACTGTAATTAAACATAATTACCTCTTGATAAATTTAAACAATATGATCAATCAGTTTGTTAGATCAAACTTCTGAATTATTTTACAATGTAAAAATTAAGTTGATTACTTTTCTATATACAACTACCATGATCACTGTGGTCATGGTAAAGGTGGTCAGACATGTGGAAATAATTCGAGTACAAAAAATTTTATAAATAAAACTTGGCATTTATCACCAGCAAGATAACAACAGTAAAGTAAAAGTAACAATGCCTTATATATAACAACTTAATAAATAATAATGCTTACATAAGTTAATGTAAAAAAAATCACCAACATGTATTCATGGAGATGTGCAAACTCATAATAGGCCAGTGTGACTTGTACAAGTCCTTAGTTCCACTTTTGAACCTTCTGTAATGGAATTCATTGGATGCATTCATAACACTCATGAACACTTGTCCTTGCTGTTCACTTGGGTTAAGCATGATCAGCTTCTACTGATTCAAGTGTGTGTGAGATAACTTCAATTCTTCTTATGAATGAACTTTTATCCTTTTTTCAGTCCAATCCCAGGTAGCAACATTCTGGCTCTGGAACCTTCTAGAACACCAATTATTCTTAATGCTGCCCTATTTCTGGAAAAGGGACCATTATTTAATTATCATTTTAACTAATCTCTATCCTGAACAATTCTTTTAGCCACAAATATTTTCTACAATGAAAACGCTTATGAGAATATTTAAAACATATATAACTTTTTTTTTTAATTTTTGCTTTATAATAATTTATTCATTTATTTGTTTAGTACTTTTTTTTAAGTGTCATAGCATCGGCCGGGATGCAAACCCGCAACCCAGGCAACCGCCTGCAAGTGCAAGGCAGTCATGTTGACCTCTTGACCACCAATGCAAGACTATTTGTTTAGTACTTATTTCACATTTAGCACAAATTACTTTATTTTTAAACATAGCACATTATTTACTTTACTCTAAATATTGCACACTTAGAAGTATTACTCTTATATCTTCTTTTCTTTTTTGTATTTCTTCATACATTCATATATATTACTTTTTTTATAAATCTCCTCACATATACTTTAACGCAAATTTTTATACAATCATTCCTTTATTTTTTTAATAGTTTCAACTGTCCTGCAGTCTTCATCAGAGCTACAATATTTAAACTCATAATCATATAACCATTATTTTATATACATATAAAAATACTATATGATTAAAAATAAAATATGATTATGAATAATAAGGTAAAATATGTATTTTTATATGTTTATAAAATAATGGTTATATGATTATATGTTTAAATGTTTTAGCTCTGATGAAGGCTGCAGGACAATTGAAACTGTTAGAAAAATAAAAGAGGAATTATATAAAAGTTTGCATTAGAATGTATTTGAGGAGATTTATAATAAAAGTGATATGTATTGCACACTTATTAGAATATATCCAGTATGTCCAAGTAAAAAAGTGACCGGTTCTCTGCCTCTAGGTCATTGTAGCTATATCTTTGATTGAATGTGTGTTATGTACTGACTAATTTAGCTATAGTATGTTCTGATCATGAGTTACAACATGAAATGTGATAGTGTCCTTTGTACCTTCATAGGTCTTTGTCTCCAAACAATGCATATGTTATATAGCAATATAGGTTTGCTATTCACCACAAAAATTACAATGGTGTTAGCATGTCTTAGCTACAAGTTACAATATAGAATACAAAAGTGTGTTAATATCTTCATATAAAATTATCAATGCTATTCTCACCATCACAAAATTTTGAAAACTTCTTGAAACCATTACACCTGGGTTTCGTTTTATGCGATAGATAGGTTCCTCAGAAAACACTTGCAAACAAAATAGATGTAACTTACCTTGAAAAAGGGGGGATATGGACTGTGATTTTTCAAAACTCATGTAAAAGCAAAGCACCAACATAAAATTTACTTTAAAATTCACGCAAAAAAAAGTAAGGAAATAAAATGTGGCTAATAAAAAATTTCAAATTTGAAAAAAATTGATACAAGACAAACTTTTTTTAACTATAATATTTAATTTTATTCAAAATAATATATTTTTATGCATAATTTACAGTACAGTAATTTACATTTTTTATACGTTTTAATTATTATCGCTATTTGCTGATAAACAGTTTAGTTTGCAAACTGGTAAAAAATAGATTCTTCATAAGAGGAAATACAACTAGCGCCAAGTTCACTCTCATATTGTGTTAATGGTTTTCTGTTGACAACTTAATTAGTAATTAATCTTTGAGACGATGATTTTATTGTTTATGAACTTAGACTTATGATAATAAAAAGACATTTATTGACCACTGCTGGGAAAAATTTAATTAAAACTAACAACTAAAAATTAAATTTTTACTTTTGTCTTTAATTTTTTAATTTTCAGTTCTGTTTAAAAATCAAATTTCATTTTACATCACATTAATTTCAAGTTGCTGTAAGTAATTTTTAAATTGTTAATTACAATTAAAAATCAGATTTCAATTGTCAAATTTAATTGTGCCCACTGCTATTACTCACCTTTTAAAAATAAACTTGCGGACACTAAATGATTAATAATTGATTACATTCTTTTTTAAAAAGCAAAAACAGAATGTGATTTAAAATGCAAAATTAACACACACAATGTTTGAACAAATTTACATTATAATCTTGTAAAATTTAATGTGTGTATATATAAAATGTGGAAATCATGATTTTAATTTCATTATTGCATAAAATCTTACTATTATAAAGCACTGAAAATATTGAAATTACTAAGAGGAAAGTTGAATTCCAATAATGTGCTATTACTTTCAATATAACGTAAGTGCGCGAAATTTATTATTTAAAGTAACAGCGCATTATCGGAGTTCGACTTCCGGTGAAACAGGAATCGCGTAACTTCAAAATCATGTTAAATAAGTCCGCGTAAAAAGAGACCCAGGTGTATTATGATTCATGACTTAACTTCTGGGAATCACTTGAAACATTTCAGCAGAAGGTTTTCACAATTTAAAACAAAATTTAATTGTAGCACGTTGTTCATTGTGGGTCACATTTATAACTTATGATCCAGACATATTAGCCTCTTAATATTTTCACTATATAATGTATACATTTATTTATAGATAGCAGTGCAGACAACAAAGAGAAAACCAATCGCCAGTCAGCATTTCATTCAGAATGTTGGATGTGCCTTTTCATGGAGTAATGTTAAGATGGTAATTTGTGCCTGTATCTTAAAATTCTGGATGTTACTTTAATTGTAAGACTGTGGTGATTGCATATGAAGACTAAGCAGCTAAGATCTATATATGATGAACTGATTAACAGATGATATGACAATAGTGTATCTTATTTATATTGCATATGGGATTTTTATATTATCATTTTCTCATACGATTAAATATTATTAGATTTTAATGTCAAACATGGAGTCCAAATCCATATAATTCTTTGTTTTTATGTTGTTTTGTTTTCTATCTCGAGCCCTACTTTTATCATATGTGTATTTGTATGTTTAACAAGTGCCTGAGTTCCATGTCTTGCAGTAAGACAGAATCTGAGATTATAGTTACACAAAGTGATATAAGTCCTTTCAGATGCTAAGAAGTGGCACCATCTAAAAGATTTTTAAATTATTTGAAAATGAAAAATTATACAGAACATCAGCATGGAAGCCTTAGGTCAGAGATAACCAGGACAAATGGTGGAATCATATTTTTTAAAATTGTGTTTGTGCTGCCATCTATTGAGATATTTCACTATTTTTTTTACAAATTTGTAAATTCATATACTTTTAAAATATTGATTTTTTAATTTTAAAAATGTAGCAAAAGAGGCTAGTGTAATCAAATAGTGATAAGATAAAAGAGTTTTAAATACTATCTTCTTTTTGACTAGTTTATTTCTTTGTAATAAGTGTCCACACTATTTGCTAAATTATTTTGAAAACATTTTTGGAATAACTAAAAATGTTCCTTTTTTGTAAAGTTTATTAAAATTCATGATTATTTTATACAATATTTGTATAATAATTAATAAAAATCAGAAGTATACATTGTTACATTATTTTTATACACATAAATTTAATTTTTAAAAATAGATGGGTGTAACTTCTAGCTTAACAATAATGAAGAAAAGCACAGTGTCCTAATGTCATTGTTATTACTATTTTAGAATAATCTGAGATATTTTAAAATTTAGAAAACAATTTTAATATTTTAAAGCCAAATTTGATATAGTGATCAGAGATTAATATTACACATTTTAAAAACAAATTTCAATTAAAAAGATTTCATTCATTTTCTGAAATCACTCTATTTAACCAAATGTTCAATCCCACTTTCTCAATATTTGCAATGTCAAATTTGAACTTTAAAATCTTTTTTTTTTCATTTACAAACATTATTACTACCCAAACCAAGTTCAGTTTATTGAATTCTGTTGCAGAATAATGGTTTTGTAATAAAATCAAAAGTTGAAACCTTACAAAATGTCTCACCAGATGAAACAATTATAACTAAGGCAGTATGAAAGATTTATTAAAAAAATTTAGTGATTAATTCAAAGAGTGGCTCACCACTTTGATCTATATTCTACCATCTTGGTAAGACATTAAATAAACATATTTGTATATATACAATAAAAAAATTAAATTTTATAGATCATTGATTTTATAGATTATTCACTGTTTAAAAGTTATAAATTGATATTATATCTCATTTTAATTTATTAAAGAATCACACCAACATAAAAAAGTAATACACTTTAGAATTATTTCTGATAGCGAATTGATAATAACCCTACTTTCAACTTATGTAGGAATAATAAATGAAAAATTAAGACATAAAGTAAATAGATTCAGGTACTAATATGGTATTTCTTACATAATTATAAAAATGTTAGACTAAATGAATATAAGAAAATAAATATAACAATAAATAAAAAATATATTTAGACAGAACTTATTGTGAGATGGAATATAACACATCACATGACTATTATTTGTTATGCATACATGTGTTATTAAAATAGAAGCAATTTTCTCCATACAATAAAGCCACCTGGTGCAAACTATAGTAATCAATAGATGATAGAATCTTGTCTGGGGATATTGGATGAATAGATACTAGATAGAGATAGAGATGCCCAAATTTTCTGGCAACTATTAATTATTATAAGTTGCACTAGATGTCTCTATTGATGGAGAAAGTTTACTGGATTATAAAAAACAGAGGCTTGTTACAAATCAGTGAGTAGATTTGGACCTTCAGTGAGGACATTAGAATATTAAAATACTCTTTAAAAACAAGCAAATATTTTTTTAAAAATATAAAAATACTTTTAGAATAATAAAATACTAATTTAAAATTAAAATATTCGTTAAAATATTAAAATATTCTAAAATTATTAAAAATAATCTTTAAAATTTTTAGAATATTTTTTTAAATATTAAAAACATTTTTTTTAAATGTTAGAATACTCAATTAAAATATTAGAATATTTTTTTAAAAAAAATAGAATTTTTTTAAAATAATAAAATACTCATTAGAATATTTGAATACTCTTAATATATTCGAATAATCATTAATATTAGAATTATTCCCTTTAAAAAAATTAAAATCTTTTTAAAGTATTAGGATACTTTAGAGAATATTAGAATATTCGTTAAAAATATTACAATACTCCTTAAAATATTAGAATACTTTAAAATATTTTTATAAGATATTAGAATTTTCTTTAACCTTATTTGAATACGTTTTTAAAAACATATTAGAATATTCAATAAAAAATTATAATATTCATAGTCTAGTCTTTAAAAATAGTAGATCACTCATCACAGTATTAGGATATATATTAAAATATTAGAATCTTTTTTAAAACATTAGACTTTTTAAAATATTCGATTTTTCTTCAAAAAATTAATATTTTTAAAAATAGTATTGAGAATTGTAATTGAAATTGGTCACGAAATTAGAGAGTCAGAGATGTGTCTATTATAATTGTTCATGCTAGTGACCAAACACAAGAGACTCTTTAAAATTAGTATGGGGGAAACTTTTGACTTTTCTTTAATAACAAAAAATATATATCTTTCAGTATAGTCTTTTGTTTACCAGTACTGATGAAAAGACCCTTTTAAGTGTTTGGTTATTCTTTAAACACCTACTATTAGCACATTTCAGAACTTTATTATAAGGGTTAAATTTCAAATTTTATTTACAAATCTTAATATCATTTTAGAATTGATTTTAATATTTTGCTTAAAATTCTGATATTTTTTTTAAAAAATTGTCTATTATACCTATCAGTGGTTTGGAGATATTAAAGTGCGATTTAGAATTGCTTTTTCCATACAGTTTAAATGATGTTTATCCATTGGAACAACTGTGATTCACTGCCTCTAACATCAGCCTTTACTGTTGTAATCTAGATATTAGCAGTAGAGTATTAAAAAAGCAGAAAACAAAAAAGAAAAATTCAAAACAAAAAATATGTATCATAATGAAGATAAAAAATAAGTAAAATGTTTAGACTATCTTTCATGAAGATTTATTAAAGAGAGCATAAAATGCAGGATACATTTCAGTCAGTGATAAAAAATTATAATCAATAGATCTATGAAATAGATTATATCAGGATATAATATATGGAATTTATTAAAGTCATGCTCAATAGTTATAAACCCACAATAATATATTATAGAATGATCATGCTTACATGGATCCATCATTATTTAAATGACATGGTATTTTCTTTCATTCTTATCTACATCATGGCCCAGCCATCAAAAGAGATGCAAACAAATATACTGATCAAGAAATCATTGAGCATTATAAAAATTTCTAGATGAGACAGTATTCCAAGCAATTAATACCTTTTATCTAAATACTAAGGCAAATGGCTTTTTTCATCCAGACAAATGAAATTCATATATAAAATAAATCATCTATCTAATATACTTCACAATTCTGGAATCATTAAGTAATAACAATATAATCTATAGTGAGTATGACAAATAACATTAAAAAAGAGAGATTACCCCTTCCCAATCATTGATCATAAGAATATAATTCAGATGATTCCATGATTAGATCATTCATATCCTTTTAAATAAGATTTAATATTCCCACAATTGATTATTAGTTACAAATTTATTTCTTTTCTTAATAAAAAAATCAAAATATTCTTAATATTAAGAATGGTAAAATTTTATTTTAGTGGTCTGATAGCATTAAATCTTAATTGTAAATGTTTAATTCTACAACACACACAAAAAGTATTATTTCTACCTAAATAATGCCAAATAAATTTTCACAAATAAAATTATACGAAATCTTGCCTAATTAATGATCTACCATGCATGCACTCAACCAATAAGCAATATCAGTTAATATTATGGGTAAGATTCTATTAAAATGATTAAAAATTTTATTAAACGCTCACTATTATTTCAGTAATAGTTTTAACAAGGCTGTAAACCTTAGCAATGAGCGTCTAAAAAAATCGTCACTAGGGACCTCTGTAGGTCTTTAAAACACATGCTTACGCTCTCTTTTCTTCATAGCGTAAGCATGTGTTTTAAAGACCTACAGAGGTCCCTAGTGACGATTTTTTCAGACGCTCATTGCTAAGGTTTACAGCCTTGTTAAAACTATTACTAAAATGATTAAAGAAAATGTTCATGTTTATAGTATTTTTTGCTAAAATGCAAAAGAATATCTTTTCTAGATTTTTGATTTACCAACCAATCACAACATTCAATTCTCCAGCCAATTAAAGATGCCAGATTTCAAGCTTGTTTTATATTGTATTTCAAGAGAGAAAGAAATGATTAGTGGAAAAAGTAGAAAAACATTTTTTTTAAAAACTCACTCTTGTAAGACTTATATGAAGAAAATATAAAATTAATATTATTTTTTACCTCTTCTTTCCATACAAAAAGAGAACATTCATATTATTAAATAGTGAAACATCTGGAAATGTTTAGCAATCTGGAAAATAGAAGAAAATATTACAAAAGATTTGTGTTGCAATTTCTATATATTTTCTTAGTTATTCTTTTTATTAATAAAAAATAGATCTTCAATTTGAGTAATGTACTTTGTTACAATATATATATATATATATATATATATATATATATATATATATATTGTAACATGTCATATATATATATATATATATATATATGACATGCACAGTCATCATTTATTATCCTCCTATAAATAAACAGTTGAAAATTCTGTTTAATATATTTAGATTTTGAGTGAATGTAGAGTGAGTGGTTTATTTATTAAAATTAAATTATTTTTGTCATATTAAATGATATCAATGGACTTTCCTTAAGTTTGAAATAAAAAAATTCTTGCTTCAAGAGCTAATAAAAAGGACTATGTTATTATTGTTACCAGGGTAACAAAAAAAGCTCAGCAAAAAGAAGATATATACTTTCTTTTTCCTCAAAATGTTTGTTTTATTTTATCAACTTTCATTAACAGTCTGTGGATTTGTGATAAAGAATTATAATGAGCTGTGAGTAGTCACCATATAAAAAGGAGACATGGATTCTCCTCAGTTAATATCTGCATGAATAAATAAAATGGATAACAACAAATGTTATGCTGTCTGAAGCCTTTGAACCATTGGATTTATCATCGATAAGTGTTTATAAAGGAATAGTTGGATATCATCTAATAATATAATGCCTATTGAACCCTACATCTTTATTTGTTACTGCAACCCAATTGTTAAATGTTGACTCAGGTAATGACAATAAATAAATCTCTAAAATTATCTAATCAAATAACTTTTATTTATTTTTACTAATCAAAGAAATAACAGTAACACATCTATAGATATCTATCTAATTCTTTTTCTTTTATTTGACAAATATATAACTAATAACTCAAATAAATAGCACATAATTTGATCATTGATGTAAACTTTTAAAAAAATTAAAATATTTAACATTTAGTTTAAATGTATAAAATGACCATTATAATGAAAGCATTACTTGAATTAAAGAACAGATCTTTAAAAAATATTATGAAAAACAATAATTTTTACATTGTGATAAAGATTATATATTTAACTTGTTTGAGAACATACATGTTAATAAACTTTAGGTGTGGATTATACCTAGGAATTGTTATCTGGAAGGATAGATTACAAGTCTACAATAAATTACATTAGGATTGTCATTATTAAAGTTATGTTCTTTATCTTAACCAATTCAATGAGTTGATCTCAATAAACTTAAATTTTATTATTAATCTATGCATCATTTGATTTACCTATTACACAAATTATTCTATTACACAAGTTACTTTATCACTTAAATATTTAGTCATATAATCCATGCTATACACTCATTAAAAATAAACTATTTATTGATTTTTTTTATTGCTATACAAAATACTTATCCAGATTTAGATTCATTGGCATCTTATAAATTCATGAGTCTAAATTACAAAGCCATCTGTAGATCAGCTTATATCATGTCTATCTACTAGTTATATTTTGGGGCCACTCAAATTTAGTACTTATCCATTACAATTTTGGTTTGCCTAAATACCTGAGGCAAACTGCTTTTCATCTTCAAAATTATCCATTACATTTTTGAATGCCCCACATCTGTGAGGCATTTGTGGATCAGGCAGTCAACTATATCTGCTTTTGCTCATAATTATTATCCATTACAATATATATTTATTATTATTATTATCTAGTTCTATAAATATGACCTATCCAGTCAAAATCAATGGTAATTTGTAATTAACTGATAATATTGTTAATCTTTCCTTTGTAGAAAACTACACCCTGCATTAATTTACAAAATATTAAGAAAAGAAGTAGAGTTTATAGAGTTAAAAATATCTGTTAAGAAATCTTATCCTATATCATTTAATTTTGTCAACCATTTATTATATACAGGAAAATGATTTATATTCAAATTTTCAAAAAAAGAAATGAGACTCTAAAAAATGTCATTGTACTTCCAGTGGTTAAAATTATTTATTTTTTTTCATTTTTTATTCTTGTTATCATGAATATTAAGTAAATAATATTTTTAACTTATACAGATAGTTGCATGTGTTGAATTAAATGTTTATATAGATTTGATTTTATAAATATGAGAAGATAATATCCATTAAATAGAGAAACACTTTAACTTTTGATGTTACTAAGAAACTACCAATTACTAATTGACAATTCCCAAAGGAAAGCAATTTTTTCTCATAATAGCTCCTTTGTCAATTAGTAGTAATTGATAGTTTCTTAGTAATTAAAGTATTTATCTAGTTAATGAATATTATCTCCTCATATTTATATAATAAAATCCATATAAACATTTAGTTCAATATATACAACTCTCTGGAGAAGTTACAAATATTATTTGAACAATGTCAAGATGTTATACTTTCACCTCTATAATAAATGGTTTTCTGGATTTAAATCCATATAAAAACTTGGGTTTAAACTAAAAGAGGTTCCTTTTGCTTTAAAGACTCCCAACAATAGAGCTATTATAAGAAAAATTTGCTTTGCCTCAGGAATTGTCAATTAGTAATATCAAAAGAGCAAGAGGGATGGGGAGAGAGGGGGAGGGAGAGGCAGAGAGAGGGAGAGAGTAAGGGAGAGAAAGGGGAGAGATGGAGAGGGAGGGAGAGGGAGAAAGGTAGGGAGAGAGTGTGTGTTAATTAATGTAAACTTTAATAATATTGTTGAAAATATTCAAATTCATTGACTATATTACATAAAAAAGTGACCAATCACTCTGCACAATAAATGTATTTCAAGACAATAACTTCATCAGTTTCTCAAAAGTACTACCAATCATTATATAAATGTTTATTTAACAATAAATCAACTTCTATAAACTCATTTTTATTTCTTCAACATTTATGTCATAAATCAATATCTAAATATGTAATTAAACATCAAAGAAATATATGTACAAAACCAGAGTTGATATAGGCCTAAATCAAATTTCTAGAAACACATTATTTGTTGGGTATATTATCTAAAAATTTGACTAATCACTTTGCAGTATAGAATACTCCATGGAAGTACTGTTATTTCATTATAATGATAATATAAAGTCAATTTGTAATGTATTAGAGTATTTTTAATGCAAATGATCTTAAAATCCAGCCTATTTCAATACATTTAGACATCAAACAAGGCAAAGACCTTTCATGATAAATCCACACTAAATACATAATGAAACAAGCAAATACACACAGAAGTATATCAAATATGTGAATTAAAAACTTATAATTTCATTAAAGTTTGAACTTGTAAACCCTCACCTTTATTAATCAAAAGATAATTCCTGTGTTCTTTTTACAAAAGAAAATGCCCATCGAGCATTTAGTTCTTCAGGTCTAGTTTTTACATGAAGATTTTTAAATATAATTTAAAATGATTTTTTGTTTATAAATTATTTTTATTTTTATATATTGATTTGTTGGTACTATAAAAAGATACACTGGTAAAATTTTAGTTTATGCATTTATAATAGTAATATTAGCGATTAAGCACATGCGCTTTAAAGATAAATTATAAATGAATACTCAATTTTTTCATACATGAGATATAGTATTTTAGAAAGAATGGAATGAATCCACCCATTCTTTCGACCCAAACATTTATGTATGGGCAAATCTTAAGTGTCTGGAAAAATTGAGTATTCATTTGTAATTTATCTTTAAAGCGCATATGCATTGGCTTAATCGTTAATATTACATTACATAAAAAACATAGCGCTATATAAAATAATATCTCATTATTTATGCATTTATGTTTTATTTTTAGAAATAGAAGTTAATAAACTTAACTGTAATATAGAGGGGGAAATGAGTGTTTATTATCATTATCTGTTAAAATTGACTTGATATTAAAATCTTTTAAAATCTTTTAATTTTTTAAAGAAAATACCAGATTTTAAAGCAGAATTTTTATAGAGTTTTTATAAATCTACCTTCATTCATTCTTAAAAAAAAAAATTAAAATAAAAACAAATTCATTAGTTTTTAGTTCGAGTGTTTGCATAAATATCTATTATGATGTTTCTGGTATATTGTTATATTTACAGATCCATTTTTAAAAATGTTTAATAGTTGACTGCAATTTTTTAGAATATTATTTGTTTATAATATTAAATTAAAAGAAAATCAACTCCAATTTATTGAGTTTTAGTATAAAATATTTTATAAAAATACAAAGTTTGAGCATTTTCACCTCTCACCAAATAGACCAATAGAATGTGCCAGAATGCAAGAGGGTAGCATTTTCTATTGTTACACATGGTGACAGTTTTTGTAACTGCTCAATCTTTCATTTCTGTATAAAATCTTTTAGATTTCTTTTTAATTTAACAAATGAAAAAACTTTCTAAAAAATTATATTTGGACTTTGCAAATATTTAAAAAGTGAGTTGTAATAAGAACAAAAACATAAAACATCATTCAATGATCTGAAAGTAAAAACTGTTCAGAAAATGAATTTTTTAATTTTAAATTCATTTTTAAAATGGTAACGAATCATTAATGAGATCTGATAAATTTATCAAATTCAGCTTTAAAATTTTAAAATTGGTTTATGATTTTTAGAATATCTCAAAAAATTCTAAGTGTCAGTTTTGATAGGTAATGACATTACACAATCAATGCTACACCATCAGTGCCATAAGGCATTGCCTTCTGAACATTGGACTTTGTTAATATTATGGTTAAATTTATTAAATTCTATTTTTAAAAATAAAATACCTATGAATAAAATCAAAGTATCCACATGTATTCTTTTTGTTTTAAATAATTATTAAACTAAAATTCATTTTGTTATAATTCCAATTTTTTTTTTTCAAACACTATGGAAACCAGATCACACCAAAAAAATAAAAATTAATGGCTTGGAGATTGTACTTCTTTTTTAAGACTAACTGGGGAAACTCTTAGACTATTTCTGACTGTAGAGTGTAGTTCTAACATTAAAAACCATTAATCTCAATTAAAGTAATAGTAGGACAGCGATCGAAAGTAACTGAACTACCATGCCATCTCTGAAGTAAACAGCCATGTAAACAAATGATCTCATAATTATTTGGTTAATAATTTAAAGTACAAATGTTTTACAGTGCATAGATATTTTTTTCTATATATGTTTATATTAAAGTTTGGATATATATTATGAGTCTATATTATATAATTACATCTATTGTCACCCATTTTAATTAATTTCTCATATAAAACTGTGAAAGTAAAGACAATTTTAATACATATATTTTCAAGTTTTTTTTAATTATTATTAGGAAATCCTTCAACTCATCTATAAAGCAACCAATCAACAGAATACTCTTTCTCATTATGCATGCATTTTGGAAACAATTTACCTTCAGGTGAGTTAATCATAACTTCAAATATATATTTTAGATATATTTAAAATTTCCATTTCACCATATATTCCCATACATATAAACAAAGTTATTTAATAAAGACAAATGATTTTCAATATGCCCATTTCATATTGAAGTTGACCTAGGTCATAATCTCTTACATATGTTTTTATTATTTATTCAGCATTTACAGTTTGCCTTGTAAGTGTCAAATTATCTGCTGTCACAACTTTGATATTGATCACTTCAAATAAATATATTAATGATTATTACTAATCTTTTATTAAAATAGAGATTATACTTTAATTCTCAGTTAAAAAATAATGTCTGTATTTTATAAAGATATAAACAGCTGAATCTCCATGCCCATGTGGACAATTTGGTAACTTTTATATTCCATTCTCAGATTGAGATTGGGTTCTATTCACTTTTAATGTCTTGCGAAAGGATAAACAATTGCACTGTACACATATATATATTGAATTAAATATTTCCATGGATTGGTATAATAATGAATATAAATTAGATCATATCCATGCAAAGAGAGATAACCTTTAACTTTGATGCTGCCAAAAAATTATCAATTACTACTAATTGACAATCCCTGAGGCTAAACAAGTTTTCTCATTAACCTTGTCAAGTTTCTAATACTCCTATTGTCATTCATTTATATATTTGCAATTAATTTTTTACCTTTGTATATGAGTTTGTCCATAATTGTGGAAATAAAAATATAATTTCTTTAATACATATATATTTTAATTTTCTCCAGCATCCTTTTATTAGAACTTTAAGCCAAGGTTTGCATTGTTTTTACTTATATATAAAGTCATATATATTTTACAAACAATATGAGCATTCAAGTCAAGCGTTGGTGGCCGACAGTTCAGCATAGCTGCCTTACAAACAGTTGTCCCAGGTTTGCAGGTTCACTTCCCGGCCGAGGCTTTGACACATAAAAAAGAAAAAAACATGAGCATTCAATAATTTTTTATAACAAAAATGTAAATGGCTCCCAAAATGCATTTCGACATCAATCTTGTCTTTTCAACTGGCTCAAGTCATCAAAGGTCCTAATATCAAACTGCATCTTGGAAACCATATTTTTTGGGGGGTTGCAACTATATCTGTTTAAAATAAGTAGAGTGATTTGATACATTACTTGAAAATATATATAAAGCCCAATGTGCAAGAAAGAGGACTGTTTAAATATTGATTAAAGTAACAAATTATTTTTCTCTCGCTATAATTATGGGACCTGAATCTTTCATAATAGGTAGATAATAAAGTTAATATTTAAATTATAATGTACAATTCTTTTAACATAAAGTTAGCAAGTTCATATAATAAAATCTGCATATATTTTTTTTCCTATTTCCTCTGTTAATGAGTGAAGTAAAAGTATTAACCTCAAACTTAATTTTAATTCATATGCTGAAACTGGTCTTAGCATACTAAATCTTAATAAGATTAATGTTTTTAAGTTCTTAAATAGTTTATTTATTTTCAGGAACTAATTCCTTGGGTTGGGACATTCCACTGCTTCTGAACATTTCCCCTTGCAAATCTGTAAGTTGTCTAATGCTCTCGATCGTTTTTCTTTTTATAAAACTCACCCGTTCTTCTGTTCTTTCTCAAGTATTGATTGACAAATCATGCAATTTGCTCAACATTTTTTTTTTTTTCAGTTAGAAATTTATTTGGTTTAAGTCTATTTTTGAAAACTTATACATTTACATAAATTCATTTTACTAAATTATGATGTTTCATTGGAAAAGTCATTAATTTCCTTTATGATTTATTTCTAGTTGGATCCGATAGCTATTATCTTAATATTATTTACATAATTTTTTTTATTATTAGTCAACATATTACGGAAATATAACAATTTCTATTCCTAAAAATGAATATTAGTAATATATATATATATGAATGGTTTTATTGCTCAAGAGTTCTTAAGAAGTTCGTGCACCGGAAATGCCTTCTAGACCCCCCCCCCCCATTCCAGTCTGGTGCTTAACCACTGTGCTAAACTACACAGAGAAATAATTGAATGATTTTCCTTATTCGGGAGTTTATAAGAATTTGAGGACAGGAAGTGCCTCCTAGGATCCCACATTCTATATCCTGGCACTAATTCGGACAGAGCGATAATCGGATTTCTTTAATGCTCAAAAATTCTTAAGAAGTTCCAGTGTCCGGAATCGATCCCAGGACCCCAGTCCAGAGTCTCCCACTCTACCACTGCACTAAACAAGGCAGATACATGGATAATTGCTCTCTTTAATGTTACTGGTTAACAGGAAGTCATCATTATTAATAAAGTAATATTGAAATTATATAAAGACAGTAATTATCTAATTTCACTAAACATATATCCGTCATCATCTATAGTATATAGCTTGTAAATTAAAAAAAGAAAATCATTACTGCAATCTTTCCGAAGATTTTCTCATTGTTATATAAATATTACCATTTTTATACCTATATTGTCTTTTTTTATTATTTAAAACATATAACTAAATTAAAAAGAGAAAAAATTTCTTTTCAAGAAAAATTGTAATTGACAGATTTATCGCTGAAAGCTCGCATTAAATAATTAAAATCTGTTAAATTCAAATAAATTATAATTTTTTTAAAAAAATAACAAATTCAAAGAAAATTATGTACTTTTTTTTTAATCATAATGATGTCTTCCTGTTAACCATTAAGCTAAATAGATAATGAAGATGTGATTCTATCAACTATAATTTTCTTCTTAACTTCGGCAAACAAAAAAATATTTTTCCATTTCAATGTATTGAAGATTCGTGACAAAGGAATGTTTTTAAAAAAGATTACAATTTAAATTGAAGCAATCAAACATTTCGCATATCACCAAATAATTGCCAGGTAAGGAATCATCTCTTCGAAGAACAAAAAGCTTTCTCCTTGCATTCATTGACATGCAAATCTTTTATTTATACTAATTGCTCTCAGAACAAACGGTAAAGTTATCATTCTGGAGAGGAAAATGCATCCTGGGAAGAATTTTTTCTTTTTTTAAATAAATAATATTTCAACGTATATAAAATTTATATATATCTAATATTTTAATCGAAGTAAAAAAAATTTAGATTAATATTAAAATATGTTTTACTAAAATAAATAATATTCCCGCAACAAATTCTAAAAGTTTACTAACCACTTAAATTTCAATTGGTTATTACTTACAGCCAATCAAAAGCCAATTTTTTTTTATTTATTTATTTACCGTTAGTGAATTTATTGTTTGTAAAACTTTTTTGAAAATTAAATTTTTGCATTAAATTTATTTTAAAATTTTGTAAATAAAGTATACTTCAACAATTTAATTGGTAATGACAAATAGAAATAAACAAACAATTTACATAAAAGCTTCTATTATTACTTTATAGAAAATTCAAATGAGTTTTACGGCTTCTTTTTTAAAGCTAATAAACTTGATTGAAAAAAATATATATGCATTTAAATCTTATTTTTTTATGTACTATATATACATATGTTATCAAATTGATATTCATTTATTCTTAGGTAAAGGTCAAACAAAGGAATTTCCCAATATTATTGCTTTGGAGAACATACAATAATAATAAATATAGTTCTATGGACAACTAGTCAATATATTATAAGATGTCTATGCACCCAAGGAGCAAGTTTAGCTTGACAATTGCATAGGATAGACTTTACTTTTAATGAGGAAGTTCAAACAATTTGAAATATATGAATGAAAATAGGTCAGTAAAAATAGAGTTTAATTGGATCATTTATATAACAAATATGTTGTGCAAGAGAGATTTGACAAGATGTAAAGTTAATAGGAGACTGTATTACAAGTAAAAGTGTAAAGTGTGACAAAAAAAAAAGAGAGCAGTTAATTAGAGAAAAAGGACTAGAGTTGCAAAACGTGAATATGAATTTAAAAAATTAGTTTCAAGTCATATAAGAATTAAAATTTTATAAAGTATTAATAGATGTGTGATAACATTAAAGGAAGGTTACTGTTATTTGGTGGAAAGGCAGGGCTTTTAGAAACTAGAGAAAGAAGACAAAACTTAAATACAGATGGAGTTATGGAGATGGAAAATATTGAACTTTTATTTCTAGAATATAGGATGATAAAAGATTATCTGCATAAAGTGAATGATAAAGTAAATGAAAGAAGGATTTTTTGTTTAGATTATTACAAAAAAATTGGAGAATATAATGACAGGATAAGGGCACTATAAAACCAGCTTTTATTAAAATGTGATGAGAAAAAAAAAGAAATAAATCAGAGACAGAAAACTAATTGGTAGTAAAGAAGAAATTAAATGAGCTTTTTGAAGTATGTAATAAGTTTGTAGGGGAGTATACAAGAAGTTTGGTGGGAAGGAATGCTTAATTTTATTGGTAGGATTTCTGAACATCTAGCTTATGGAGAGAAACTTCTAATATCATTTAAGAAGAAAACATTTCATCTCACATCCCATTTGCCTAATAAAAGTGATTTTTTAAATTTTTTTCCTCAGCTGAAATAATTACTGAAATCTTTAACTCATAATTCATCATTCTGTGATTATACCAAACCATATAGAGAATCTTGTAATATTTGCTTTTATATATAGATATTTGCAAAAATTTGTAGCATTGTAAAATGGATACTTTATATAATTTTGTCAAAATAAATATTGTTTTTATTACACTGAAGCATTTAAAATATATGTAAACAAATTAAATGCTATTTTACCTAGATACCTCATTCTATGCAAGAATCTCTCCATAAAGCCCTTATAGAATACCATAAATATTAAAGCAATGCTCACTGAGTTTATTGTGTCTTAGCAAGAGATGAGAGTGGCAGGGTTCTTTGTTTTTATTTTACTCTCTAGCTAAGAACAGCTAGATACACATTTACTGTCCAATGTTGTATGATGGATTGAGTATCCATGGGCTAATTAGTTGGTAAATCCCAAATTTCTTGATAAGAATTTCTCTTGGCTCAGATACGAGCTCAGAGATACAAGCATAGCAAAGTGGATATATTACTGACAAATCATGATGTTTGTTATTGAAAACATCCATAATAACTAGTTAATATGCCCAAGGTTTTTGCTTGGAGAAAACATTGCTTAACATTTGCTTAACACCATGCTGTGTACAGACATCTATAATGATAGTTCACCATTTTTTATCAAAAGACAAAATTGCAAACTAATGAATATTGATTTATTAATTTAAAAAATAACCTGAAGAGGTCAGTATTTTTAAATAAGAGGTAAGGTCAAACCATTTTAGCCCTGCCTTCATATGTTTGATGGATTTAGGTCTCTGTCATCCAGTTTGGAGAACATTTACAAGTTTTCTTCAATGTAGCTTTGCATAGGTAAACACCTTTAATCTGACATGCCTAGTTGCTAAATCTTCCTCATATTTGTGAATTTTGAAGAGTTTTGAAATGGATTTTTTAAGCATCTCATTGTAAACCTGAACTCTGCTCAGACAAACAAAAAAAAGTAGTACATTGAAATTAACCTTATTATTTATATGTATTTTTCAAATAAATGTCTAAAGATTTGTAAGGATGAGAGTTTATTTAGTACTCCATGTTGGACTATTTCCATCATCTACTTCAAATGTTAAAATATTTTTAAAAGAATTCAAAGTTTATTAATAATTTGTAACTGCTAATAACAGCAAGCAAAATATTAATATTCATTGCTGTCCTATAAATATCCTCATAGTAGTTTGTTTAATAAGTGTCAAACTTACCAACTTCACAACTTTGACACAAACTACTTGATGGAAGTATATTAATATTTTTTATTAGTCATTCATTAAACTAAAAATTATTCATTATAAATAATATTTCTGTGGTGTAATTTTCATTGCACCATTCTCATGCAAAGTAGGAACTCATTTCTATCCTCTTTTAACATCTTGTGGAGGGGGGGTAATTATAAACATATGACCAAAGACGTGAAAAAGATGTACAATTCTCAAGACGCATCTTAAGTGGATAATCTCTAGTCTAATTAATGACTAATAAAAATTATTAATATACTTCCATCAAGTAGTTTATATCAAACTTGTGAGTTGGTATGTTTGACACTCATCACTTATTAAACTGTAGTAATTGGCTATCTATATATACTGAACAATGATAAAGTTATGTCTGATTGTGATCTGGGTCAGCTGATGAGTACTAGTTCAACATGAAATGTGCATCTTTGGGGATCATACATCATTTTCAAATGACTTTGGTCATATGTTGATGATTACACCACTCTCCAAGTTGTTAAAAGTGAATAGACACCGGTCCCTATCTTGTATGAGAGTAGTGTAGTGAAAATTACACTATTAGACATCCCATAATAGTTTATAGTTTATAGCCTTGATCATTGAGAAGTTAGGATTTGTATCTATTGTGAGCAGATTTTTCAGGTCTACTGGCTTTTCTCTAATAGACATCATTGTTATTTTTTACTATCCAGCTAACAGCTGAAATTTAAAAACAGCTTAATGTTTTGAATCTAAATCAGCAGTTTGCTGTCTATCCATTTTGCAGACTTCCATTTCTTAATAACTATATATTGATATATATTCCTTGGTTGGGTTTGTGTTAACACCAATAGAATAGCACATGCCTTCTGTCTAGACATTTTTTAAAATAGAAACTCTATATTTCTTACCCTTCTTCAGTTACCCAAATTTATACCACATGGTAGAATTGAAGTATGAAAATTAGAGTTGCTATTTAAAGATAATGTGTAGCTAAAAGTCATGGGATATTTTGTATAAAGTTAAAGACCACCTTTAACATTTATTTAGATATTTAATGTTTTTTGAATAGTTGATATTTAAGTTACTGGGGTAATAACTGTAGGATGCAAAAGCCATGTGATTATTTTATTTGTCAATAGATAACGTGTTGAATCATTTAACCATATATGAATTAATATGTCTCCTTTCTTACCTATGACTCATTTTACATGCAAAAAGGATGATTCTCTCTATGGAGAAAGGAAGTTCTAGCACAAAATTTATTGACAATAAATGATGATGTGAAATTAAGATCATAATAGTAATTAATTCCTTATGTGTGCAAAATTGGTTCTTTGAAATTTTGGTTTCAGGTCAATCTATTCTTATTATTCATGTAATCATAACAGTCGATACTAAGATACCATCAAATAATAAAATGCTTAAAAGATCCATCTCTAAAGTCTGCAAAATTCTTTTCAGATTTGTGAATTAGTGACTTTAGATTAATGGTGTTTACTTGTGAAAGGTATATTAATTGGTTACATGTCAGAATACAATTTAAAATATGTATGTAGATTTAGAATATTTTAACGGTTAATTTATAATGGTCTTCTAGAAAATTGAACAAGAAATTATATATATCTAATAGTATAATAAGTTATATGAGGCCATGATTGAGCACAATTACATCCAACAGTCTAGTCTAAGTTTTTTCTACTCAGCTGAGAATTGGTGGGAAACTTTTAGGCCTGTGTCTATCAATCTATCTCTGTACTATACAGAAAAATTGTAGTCTTATCCACACACATACACAAAAAGTTACTATATCAGTATATGTGTAAATTTCATAGCTGTAAAATAATTTTAACAGCTTGACTTATAATATTTCTTAATCTTAAATAGTTCTTATCATGCCAAAGTATTTAAAGCTTTAATAGTTGATAGCTTAAAATAAGTAGTAATGTATTTTGAATGTTAATAGTGTTAATATAATCAAAATTTAATCACTAAAATGTTTTTAAAAGCTAATACTAATTTTAAAAATAAAACAGAGTTCAAACCCTATATTTAGTTTTTGTAATAATTAAATTAAATACATAATGTTTTAATTTCATCTTAACTTTAGCATTAAACATCACAATTAAGAATTTTAAATTCATTCACTCACAAGAAGTTATAATAAAATTAATAGCAATAAAAGATAGGATTTAAAATAATAGATAAATGAATGCTTGATTGAATAGATAAATGTAATATTTAATTTTTACATTTATTTATTAAAATATTTATTAATTGTCTAATTTTAAAAAACAATTTAAAATATATTCTGAGCAACTTTTGTAGGTTAAAAATAATGGTAAATGAATGTATTAAATATTATAAGTAATATTTATTTTAGTTATACGATGTAAATTTCATTTATGTAATATTTTATTTTTATTCCGATGTTTACATTTGTAAATAATTATTGTAACAAGAAATATCTTTAAATTTATTGTCTAGCCAAGGAAATTAATTGATTTTAAAAGTTAAATATTAATTAAATTTTCCATTAGCAATCTTCCTTAGTTTAAGTAGAAAATAATCAGTATTTAAAGTGGTCACCTGACCCAAGCTATAAAAATAGGTGAAATTGGCATCTGCACATGCTTACTGGTAATAATTTCTAATTGTTGCATTTGTGTTTCTAAATTACAGCATCAAATAAACAAGTGTAATTATATTTAAACCTTTTTTATTTTCTTAATTAAACTAAGGTTAGGATAGACTTTAAATTATCTAAGCACAACATCTAAATACCAATCTTCATTGCAGCCAGCTTTATTGATAAAATTGGGTAAATATTACAATGTTTAAATTTTAATCTTTAAAGTTCACATACTAGGAATTTTTGAAAGACATTATTATTATCACCATGATGATGTACATACATTATCAATTTCAAAACATATTTAAATGTCTGTTTCATATTTAAGTTTGCTGCAAAATATTTAAATCTCTTTGCAACAATAATAATATTTTTAAGAGCATTGAATAAATTTATACTATGAGAATTCTCATTTTATATAAAATATGTGAAATTAATTTACTTTGTGTAAAGAACTTTCAATTTTATTTAATAAAGACTTATTGTGTTACAACAAGTATAGTTTTAGTCATAATAGAACTATTTTCATATCAACAAGAAAAATATTAGATTTAATAATAATATATTGCATAAGTAGACACATTATAATTATTTATTATGTCTATTTTCATCCAGATAAAAGAAGTCAATTTCTTGGAACTGGGGAAGTAAAACAATTAACATATTATAACAAATATTGTGAAGTATTGTAATAAATTACATATGTTACAACACGGAAATATAATAAATTCCTAAAAGTAATATTATATTTAAATTTAAATTTTAATGAACTATTCCTGAATTATTTTATGAAAACTTATATACTCTTTCTCTTCCACATTGTTTTTAAAAAAAAAGTATTTCTCCTGCTGAATACTCTTTTATCATGGCTAATTAATAAAATGCTCTTAAAGGATTAAGTGTTGGATATTTAATTTTAAGTATGAAGAAACATTTTATTGCAAGTTAATAAATATTTATTGTTATTTTAATTTATGGACACTATTTCAGTAAAAGACCATATATTATAGTTTTTTCACATAATTTATTTTGATGCTTATTTAAAGATAACTGTGAAGTGCTTTTATATTTTAATTACATTATATTTGTGTGTTGGATATCTTTGCTGTTCACAGAAATTTATTGTCTAATAGACTGTTCCTGTTAATGGTTTAATGATGGAAGAACAGAAGAAACAAAAGACTTAATTTTTTTATTTTGAACAGAAAAAGGTTTAATGTTTTATATATAGTACCGAGTTCGGTCCATTATGACTCACTCACTTACTCTCCCTAAGGTTTAACTGTGTTCAAACCCAGTTTATAATACATTTATCATCTTATATTATAAATATTAGATGAATGAACTGGCATGTTCGAGAAAAGTGGAGAATATTATTGATAGCAGGGCTGTCAACAATATCACGATCAGACCGAGCTATGCAATGCATAACACGATCACATTTCCAGATCGTGGCTGACCTCAGCTGCTACATTCAAACCCCTACTATCCAAACACTTTATTTGTTTAGGAGTAAACCCTGAGCACCAGCTAGTCTAAGACTAACAAGTTTGGACAGTAGGCCCATAATCCAGTGCTTGAAAATCCCTTAACTAGCTCAGTCTATGTTTAATCAATAACCAATTATAATTTCAATTAGTGGTGAATAGAACTGACTGACAAATAAAGTTCAAGTTTAAAGACAAATTTATTAATACTTAATATACTAATTTTAAATATTTTATAAATCTTAATAAAAGAACACTGGTATTTATTTATCTAATGATCACACACATATTAACTCATACACTCACATATATAATAATAAATCATTAAATAATATTTGATATTTAGAACACACAAATTAATAGTTCATTTTTATGTGCTATAGAGTTCTTAAACTTGACTCTTGAATTTTTACGAAGGCAATGGCTACTTTATAAATGAGAATAAGAAAATGTTTTTACCTAGGATTTTAGAACGTGGACTTCTTGCTGTTGCTGCTTCTAATAAAATATTCTAACCGGTTAGATTTGAAGTTTTCCTGTGGAGATTTGATGATTATTAGTTGGTATTATTCCTGGAGACAATTAGATATTGATGATTATTAGTTGGTATTATTCCTGGAGACAATTAGATATTGACAGAGATTCTTCAAGCTGTTATGCAGACATTATTTTACGGGCAGGTCTTGCTGTTTTACTGGACTTCAGACTGGAGAACAGCCACATGTTTTCCATGGTTTAACACTGCATTCTTGATTGATTCATAATAAACCACACGATCTAGATTATACTCTTAACTCTCTGAATTGAACTCAACTGTTATCTGATGCAATTAACTTGACTGATTGTCTGATAAAAAATTGGCTATTTATACATATGATGTGTTGTCATTTTAATATCCTCCAGCAATATCTGTTGTCGAAATTCCTTTGATAATCTCTTAATTACATGTTTTTGAAGATTGTTTAATTAGTAGCCATGCAAACATGTGGTTTTTATACTTTTATTAGTAGCCACCACTGAGTGTTTTTTAATTTTTTAACTTTCATTTATTTTTCAATATAATTTTAACATGCATTTATCATCTTTGTTTACTCTTGCACATATATAATTTACTATAAAGTTCACATTAATTTGTCATTTACACATATATATAACCCAAGATCGATTTACTATTTAGTTTATTAAGATGACCTTTTTTCTTTTACTTAAATAAAAAGAGATTTATATTCTTTAAACTTGAAAATCAACTTTCAATTAATAATAATCATCAAAGCTGTGCAATGCTTCCTCCTGATAATTGAACATGTTAGGCAAATCAGAAAGTCAAGGTCCCTAGTTATCCAATTAGACTTCTCCTCAGAATTTGACGCAGTAATCCCTTCAATCCTCTTTCAAACACTGCAAGAGTAGCAAGTGCCTTAAGGGTATATCAGAATAATTGCCAACTTGTTTTTAAATAGATCGATATTTACCTCTCTAGATGGAAAGTTGTCTACTGGGTTCAGACCACATCTTTCAATCCCCCAGGGCTCACCTCTGGCTACACTCTGCTTCATAACATATATAAATCCAATGTTAAAGGATATTGAACACAACATGCCTGGCATATATGTGCCAGCATTAAAACAACAAATTAATCACATCTCATATGTTGATGATGTCACTATCTTCCTTCCTGATAAACCACATCTGCAAACACTACTGAAAATCATCAATAAACATACAAAAAAATTAAACCTACAAATCAACAACAGTAAATCATCAATATGGAAAATTAAATCTGGAACTATAATTCAATCAATATTCACATCAAAACCTCAACACTTCTTAGGCTTTCCTATAGCCAAAATTAAATTTGCCATGACCAAAGAAATCCAAAACACAATCTTCGAAAAAACCAAAAAAATAATGAAATCACTTTCTGGGATCTCGCTGTCACTTCCAGGCAAAGCTACATTGCTCAATATGCTAGTGTTCTCCAGACTAAACTATTATCTACCAATTATTAAACCCACAAAAACCTTTGAAAAGGCAGTCAACTCACTATGTTCTAAATTACTATGGAAAGGAAAGGTTGTCGCCATAAGCATTGCAAAAACACAAATGCCCAAAGAAATAGTCTTCACTCAGTTTCCACAATATACCTGCAAAATCATTAACAGCACTGCGTGCCTTCTCCCTGAAATCTGCTCACCTGAATATAACACTAACTATTCCCCCCATGGACATGCCACCACCTAAATGCAGCATATGGATGACACAAATATGGAATCATGTCAATAACTGCATTAGCCTAGCACAAAACACACTTGATAGCAAAAAGTCATATTGGGATGTGTACAAACTCAAGATCAACACTCCTACTGCACTCCCAAGTGCTCTTGGCTTCAACAATAGAATAATGATTAAGAAAGCAAAATTTTGGTTCTTAGAAGCGAAATATATAGACTTTATTATAAAATTAAATCTGGGCTCATTACCCACCAGCCATTTTCTAGTGTGGAAAAGGGGATTTACCAAAATTAACTCGCGATGTCACTTATGTGCTATGGAGGATGAAACGATCCAACACATCTTTCATAACTGCCCGATACTCAGCTCACTAAAAACATTTATCAATGATAAAGCCAAAAAACAAAATGTAGACTTGTTCTCAATTCAACATTCAATCAAGAATGGAAATTTCTTAAACATCAGACTCTCAATCTTTCTCTCCTTTGCAATCTGGTTAACCAGATGCAAACATGTAATTAGTAATACAACAACCAATATCCTGGATACCTTCAAAACATTGAATAAGAGCATCAGCATTAGAGACAGAATGTTGGCTCCAGACTGGCTGCATAAAGAAACATGGTCCAAAGTCATACTAATAGAAGAAGAAGAATCATAGAACCTACTCCGTCACCTCAAGACTCCACTCTACAGTAATACAGAGTAAATTTTCTCAAGCTGTGTTAAAAATGTAGTTCATGTATAAACAAAGTCAATAAATTTTCTTTTTTAAAAAAAAAAACTAATAATAATAAACGCTTTACTCCTTTTTATAAAACTTTTAGTTTAACTTTTCTAACCAAAACTTCCCTCCTTTCTTTTAATTAATTAATTGTAACTTTTATTTCAAAACTAATAATAGAAAACTATTTGACTTTTAATCCTATGTTTTGACAGCAAACTGCAGTAAAACTCTTAAACTTTTAATTTTATGTTTTTTTTAATGAAATATTTTATTTTAATATTTTTTTAGATAAAATTATTATGTGCCAATACAATGTTGGTACAATATGTTTATAATTTTTCATACAATGTTTTTTTATTTCAGATGCATATTATTTATCTGTTTTACATGTTATTTTTAAAAATAATTTTTGAATTAAAGGTCTCAGAATATCACTGTATGATATTTACATAATTTAAAATAGTATGTGTTTCCTTTTTCATATGAAGTATTTATTTATAAAAGTTATATTATTATGCTGAATACAGTATAAGTAGATGTATGTTTCTATTATTTCATTTTATTGCTTATTTATTGCCTAATTTTAATTAAGCTATGTTTAGAATTAATTATTATTTATCATTTTCACATTTATTAGTTGCTTAAAGATTGTATCTTTAGTCTCTCTTTATTTAGAAATGCTTACTTTTGCCATTATTGTTAGAGATAGAGTTTAGTCTCTCTCTCACCAGTTTATTGAGATATTTTGTATGAAATTTTATTGATCTTATTGTATCCAAAGCACATGATGCTTTATTAAGGCAACCCTATTTAGTATTTTTGTCTCTGATGTGCATTCTCATTTCTTGCATCATAACTAAATTAATTTGTATATATAAACCTTACAGTGCAGTGGTAACACATCTGCCTGTCATATTCATGACTTGGGATTGACCTTTATCCAAGTAAAACTTAATCATCACATAATCACCATTTCCTATGCTTGCTTGTAACTGTTATTAAAACAAGCAAAACTCTCTATAGTATTGCCACTCAATGCAAGCCAGAGTAATCAATGGATACCAGAAGGCTTGTGCATAAAATTCCCATCTAATGCCTACTCATCCAATATCCTTAGACTAGTTTCTGGCTTGTGGCCTTCATCAGTGAGTAGCCTTGAATCTAAGAGCACTGCACCTAAATCTGAGTATGCAGTAGATGGGGATTTTATGCACAAGCCTGTTGGCATCCATTGATTACTCTGACTTGCATTGAGCGGCAATGCATATAGAGAGTTTTGCCTGTTTTAAAACTTATTCACTTAGGCTTAACCAGTCTAGGAAACTATTAATATTGATTGATAAATGGATATCTAAATATTTTTATTCTAAGAGAGGAAAAATCAAAATTTAAAAAATAAATCATCAGCATTTAACATTGATTAGCCATTTTCTTCCTGACTGTTTTTCTACAGGAGAAATGTTAAAGAGTTTTTACTAATATATATATATATATATATATATATATATATATATATATATATATATATATATATATATATATATATATATATATATATATATATATATATATATATATATAAAGAGTTTTTACCCTACCATGACAGTGTATTACAAGGGATTGTGATACAACAAATATTTTACAGATGACTTCTAATACTAGCACATTTTATTGGTGAACACTGTGCCCCAAATAAGTGAAATATTTCCACATTAAACTTCTGAACTATTAAATTAAATCATCACTTCAAATGGCTTGCTATATCACTTCTTCTTTCACATATTTATCCACTGGATAGCAGAAGAGAAGTTTCCTCACAGAAAGTATTCAAAAATCTGTTGAATAGATCAGATTTACCAATACTTTGTGATCTCATTTCTTTTCCAAAGATCCACCTCAAATTAAGGTCCTCTTTCTAGATGTTCAAGCAAGATTCTTTTCAAGCAACTAAAAAAATATTTTTTCAATTAAATTTATTTTTTCTAAAGTCAGCCGGGTTTGATTTTTTGGCACAAGTGGAATCTCCCTAACAGATTCAGAACAAACCTTGGGCATTGTGACCCTTTGACTTATAAATACAATTTAACAGTCACTGTTTTCTGTAGATGTGGACAAACACAAACTATGATCCATACCATTAATTATTGTGAAATCTATGTATACAGTCCCAGGATTGAAGAGTTTAATAAAGCTACTAGTAAATTTTTCTCTTGGTTGGAATATCTACAGGTTCTTTTACAATATTTCATTAATGTAAATATTAATAATGATACCTCAAATGTAGATAAAATTTATGTAGAAGTAATTATAGACCCCAGCAATCTATTTATAACTAAGACAACTCTGACAATAAACAAAATAACATAGAATGAGCTACTATACTTTAGCTTGGATCGACATATTACAATGCAGAGCCTGAATTCTATATATGATGTGTGACAAATTTAATTTTTGGAATGGCCATGTAGTATCATTTGTAACCTGACTGTATCAAAATCACCCGATTATTGAACATTCCATGTTCAAGCTAACATGTGTGTAAATTTTAAACTGTTGTAGCTAGTTGTTACTTAACTATTGAGAAGACAATAAATATATATGCATATGCTTTGGCATAAAAGTGGGTGATCGAAAGCCATAGCACACTCATTGTAACTTTTTGCCCCAAAAAAATCAATGACACAATTAGACCATTCAGCTTGTTTATCTGACTTAGCTCCCTGTGATTTTGGATTATTTTCAAATTTAAAAACTATGCTGAAAGGATGAAGATTTTCTACTATAACTGATGTCCTAAAGAGTGTGAGACTGCTGCTCAACAGTTTTCCTAAAAAGAGTTTCAGGTGTGCTTCCAGAAATGGAAATGCTATTTTAATCAGTGTGTTGATGCACGATGGAACAACTTTGAAAGTGACAGTAGCTACTATACTTCCACGTGTATTTTTTATGAAAGTGCAGCCTGGGAATTAAATTGGGATGCCTTGCATTAACATCATCTTAAGACACCTGTAAGTTATTCTCAATTCACTATAAACAATCAGAGGGAAAGTTGTTCTTCATGTTTAACAACTTCTGAATATTAAATGAATCAACTGTTAACCGATGTAAATATTAATAGTGATAGCTCAAAAGTAGATTGAATTTATTAAGAAACCACTCTAAACCCTAGGCGAATTATACGTACTTGTTTACATATATCTCGCTGAGAGTTTGCATAAACTGCATAAATTTTTATTTTGTTAATGGTTAAGTTGTCTAAATAAAATAAAATCCTTTTTTACGTAAATATAAATATTTTTATTATAATTATACCAAAGTCAATTTAAATAGCAATTGAACTTTACTTTTGATTTTAAATGTTTAAAATTTAAATTTTTAAAATCAACATTTAAAAGATATACGATTTCTTTTTAAATGTCTAAAATTAACTGAGTAATAAGATATACTGTGTTTTTTTTTTTTTTTTTGCTGAATAAAAAACTCGTTTCAGGGGGGAAAAATTATGAAATTTAATAGTGCTTTGAAAAACGTATATATATATAATAGCTGCAAAAAGGCGGATCAAGTTGATTCTATTATACAGATGATTAATATCATAATTAAAACTCCAACAGAAATATGAATTATGAAAAAAGAAATTTTTTACAGCGCAACTATGAATCTTTTATAGATTGTTTTGTTTTGAAGCTCAAACATGTAGTCAAGCGTTGGTGTCCGAGTGGTTAGCGCAGCTGCCTTACAAGCAGTTGTCCCGGTGTTCGCTTCCCGGCCGACGCTTTGACACATAAATAAAATAAAAAAACCATCATATGTAAGTCTGAGGACAATGTAATTACCACTTCCTCTTTGATGCCTTGACCTCGAATTCAAAACCAGTCGCTTTTTTCCAGATAGCTGTTCATAACCAATTCTGCTAATAATCCATTACTGATTGATAAATTGGTCGTTATCATCAGCATCGCTTTTGATCATTATCAATCCACTGCACTTTAAAAGTATCTTTTAAGTTAGATCCCATTTATTCTGACACTTTGTCTTTCTTCTCACAACACACCAGCAAATTTTCTTATTTCATGCATCCATCTCACAAGTGGTCTTTTTCTAGGTCTTTTACAATCTCTTGGGATTCGTTTTAAGACTTCAACTGCCTCTCTATAGTTATCACTTCTAGTAATATTTCCACCTGATCTCCATTAAATAGATTCTTAATTTTTTCCAATGATGTTTAAATATTATTATGTAAATAGTAAAGTTTCAAGATAATGTGGGTCGTCAGATGTGTGTTGATACCCTAACTGTGAAAACAAAAAAATACTATTATAATATGATACAACGATCGTTATTTGCTGAGGAAGGATATATATCATATCCCTGTGTGTGTATGAACTCATTTTTGATATTTATATACACTCTTGCGTAACAGGATATAAGTGATTTGTAGATCAGTAAAAAGTTAATGTTTTCGGTTAACTTTCAGATAAAATTTTCCACCTGTTAATTCTTAGTTTACATTTTTAATAGCTATTAAGTTTCTGTTATTTAAGTACGATCTAAAAAATATTAACTTCCTGCAGAATTCTGCCTGGATTAAGGGTATTATTATTGTTAGCGTTATCCATTAAAACTGTCTAATAATTAAGCTATATGAATTCATTGCGGGAAGCAAAGAAGTAAATCGCGACTAAAACCAACGATCAAATCAAAATTAAATGGTCTGTAATATTTACACATACTTCCTAAACTCAATATATATAAATCATACTATGAATAATGTTTCAAATAATTTAATAATAATAAATTTAATATTAACTATACATAATTATTTAATATAAAGCAATTAAATCACCTCACATGGTTAAGAAATCCAGTACTGCCCTCTGTGAACTAATATATAAATACATTAGAGTTCGTATTTAAGTATGCAAATAAAAAATAATAATTGGGTCTACGTAAATTAAATTTGTATATTGACATTTAAGGATATTGTAGGCAGAGGTAAGCTATCCACCTGCGATGCCTACGGTTTGAAATTCAAATCTGGGACCAAGTAATCTAGTAGTGTTTCAGTAAATGGATCTGGAACAGAATAAATAGACTAGTCTTTTAATTCAGACATTTGAAAATAAGCAGAGATGCTCATGAGATAGGTTGGTATATACCATTTATGATAAAATGTGAGAGGTGTCTACAGTTAGAATAAAACTGTGTTCAATAAAATATGCAGTTTCTAGCTATGAATCATATATATATAGTCATGCTAGCTAGTTGTTTTGGGTTCATAATCATGGAATGTTTGAATCATAGGGCATTAACTTCAATATTATTTTAAAAAAAGGTTGCTATCAGATGTATGTGTTAGAAAATCGAATGCTTTCCTTTAATTAATGCGAATATCCAAAATTTAGTCCAGGAGATCTGACATAATATTGCCATTCCTGCCCACCAATTACCTAAGCTGTGATGGAGGAGAACAAACAAATGGTCTTTTGTTTGGTATATATCCTTTTGCTCAAAAGTAAAACATGTCTGATATTCTTATAAAATTGAGTACAAATGTATATAGTTGGTTGCCTAATGGTAGATGTCCACACTAATAAACACAAATTGACTTGGATTCAAAATCTTAAAGTTATTTAAAATTTCAGATGTTAGTTTGGATAACATAAGAAATATGCAATTGCTGGAAGTATATCCTGCAAGTGCAAATTCAAAACTCATTAATGGAAGCTAATGTTCAAAAATTAATTTAAAATATATAAATGGCATACCATCTACTATCAATTGACTATTAAAGCTTGCAATAGAAGGCAGTGCTGTCAGAAAGAAGAAAAAAGGACTGGATGTAAGAAATAAACAAAGGGTAGCTGATTTGGATATAAATGTATATGTGGAGAGGGAATGAACCTGTAAAATTAATGGTAAGAAAGTTCTTTATAAATGTAATGGAAAAGAAAGAGTCAAAAAGATTTATAAAAGAGTAGTTAGGAAAGAAGAAATTGTTAAAATTGGATATTTGAATATGCAAGGTGGCAGAAGACCAGAAAAATGGCTGGAATTAAACAAAGCAGATAAAAATGAAGCATTTGAGATATTAGCAGTAATGGGAACACATCTAAGAAAAAAAGAAAAACCTATACTGGAAGACATGGTATGGAAGGGTATAAATAGAAAAGAAAAAGAAAAAAGAGGTGGTGGTATAGAAGTTATGTCAAAAAAATATTTAAATACTGCTAAATGTCAAGAACCTTTGTGATTTGAGATAAGGTTAGGAAGATAAGAATGGATGGTGGCTATTGTGTATATAGCCACTAAAGATAGTCAAACTGTAATGGAGTGGAACAGTAATATATATGAATGCCTAATTAAGGATATACTCAATTTTATAAAAAAGGAGAATAGTGTTTATAGGGTATATGAATGGGCATATTGATGAAACTGATGTGGTAGATAACAAGAATGAACAGTTTTTAAAGAATTTTTGTTAGAGAGTGAATTTAAGCATTGGAAATTTGTCAAATATATTTTAGACGATAGATTATGTATTAGTAGCAAAAGAGGAAATGAATAAAGTACAGAAATTAAAGTGTTTGCTAATGAAGAGAGATTATGTAATAATGATCATAATTTTTTTATAATAGAAATGGTTAGTAATGTGATGGGAAATAGTAATAAAAGTAGAAAGGATCGTGAAAGATGTGGATGGAGAATGAATGATAAGAATAAGTTAGAAGAATATAAAGTAAAAATTGAAGAAACCATGGAAATGTTAGTTGGGAATGAATATTAGGATTGAGGTGGTGAAGTAGAAAAAGTAGCAAATAGTATTAGGTGAGAATATTCAGAAGAATAAAAGTAATAGAAAAGTGATAGTAAAAGCATAAAAAAGGGGCAGAAAGCATTCAGAGAATATAAGTGTGCTATTAAGAATAAGGAAAGTGAAAAAGATGTTAATGTTAAATGGGAAAAGTATTTAGAAAAAAAGTTGGCAAATTAGATAATTATAAAGAGAACAAAGTTAAATAGTAATTTGTTGGAGGATATTAAGAGATGGGAGTAAAAAATTTTGGAAATTCATTAAATGAAGGAATGTAGAGAAGAGAGAAATAATATTACTAGATGATGAGGAAATAGAAAGTAGCTCTAGAGAAGAATTAGAAACAATCTTAAATAAATATGTAATGGATATAGAAAAGATGCTAGGTGTGAAGGACAAAATCATAACAAACATAAAAGCATATAGTAATGGAAATATTAGGTATACAGAAAATGAACCAAATGAAGCAGGGAAAAAAATTGAACAGTGAAAATGCAAGAGGTTTAGATGGGTGGGCAGCAAAGATAATAATGAATTTAGTATATAGGGCAAAATTAAACCTATTATCATGGTTTAATAAGATAACACAGAAGAGAGATTTTCCAGATAGTTGTACTAATACAAGAGTAAGGATAGTATTTAAAGGAAAGGGTAAGAATCATAGAAAGTTAAGTAATTATAGACCAATAGGGTAACATTAGAGTTACATAAAGTTTTCGCATATATGGTGGCTGGAAGGATTGCAAAATGGATGGAAAAAAATAATATAGTTGGAGAAAAAGAGATTTTCAATTAGATAGGCACATAAAAGATAGTTGTTGTTTTTTTAAGTGTCATAGCATCGGCCGGGACGTGAACCCGCAACCCAGGCAACTGCCTGCAAGTGAAGGCAGTCACGCTGACCTCTCGACCACCAATGCAAGACAGTTTATTTGGAGTTACACAATTTATAGATATGAGTAGAAACACAGATAGATAATTATATATGGTTTTTATAGATATAGAAAAGCCATATGATAGACTAAATAGAAATATATTATGGGAAAGTTTAATAAATTTGGAAATGGATGGAGCTTTAGTAGATCTTATTAAGAGATTGTATAAAAAATAATTACTATATGTATCAATCAATTAAAGTTGAAAATCAAGAATGTCCTGTGTTCCCTATTTTGTTTTCTTGTATTTGAGAGAAATGGAATGAGCAATAGAAACTAGGAAGAGGGGTAGAGATGCCACTAATAGGTGGCCGGGGGGTATATACATTATCAGATATTTTATTTGTGGATGTCTTCTTGTGCGCAGAAAGAAGGGAAGCTATGGAATTTATGCTGAGAACTTGCTCAAGTGTGGGTAAAAAAATGAAGATTAAATTTAGTGAAGAAAAATAAAAAGTAATTATATGATTAATACTGGGGAAAGAGAAGACAAATAATTTTTATTGGGTGATATAAATTTAAGTGTGGTAAATAGGTATAACTATTTAGGAATCATGTTAAGTAATCAGACAAACTACTTGGATGAATGGGAGAAAAAATTGATAAATGAAGCAAAGAAAAAAGACTGATAAAGAAATTAACAGTGTTTTCATATACTATGATGTAGCGAGAATTCTATAGAAGGGAGGAAACTGTGATGATGTTGGTGGGATGATTGTGTTAGGAGAATTGATGAGCATAATAGTTGCAAGGAATGAAATAGAACATTAGATGCATTAATAAAGAACAGGGAGTTGGAGAGATGGAGAACTGGTACAGAGAGTTAAAAGAGTTTAAATATATATAGAAGTAAACAGAATATTGGATGCGAGTTAATTTATGATAATAGCATAGAAAGTAGTTTACTGTTTAAGGCTCGTACAGGATGGAAAAATGTGCTTTATTTAATCTACAAGTTGTGTAAGGAAAGCATAAAAAATATTTGGCATCTGTTAATTGAATGTAAATGATTGCAAGTAGAAGGGGCACAAATAATGAAGTTGTGGTAAAATGAATATAAACAAAGGGATTGTATAGATGGTGGGTTATTGGCTTTTATGCTGGTTATGTAAAAAGATAAGGGGGTTTAGATGTAAAGGTTATAGAGTTGACAAAGATTATGTTATGGAAATGGGATGGAGCAGAATAGAGAAGAATATGGGAAAAACTTAGGATAGGAAATGGAAAGGGAAGGTAAAATGGCTAATAGGTTTCTCTGGGCATGGTAGCTGAGAGATTCGTGACTCTGATAAAAGAGAAGTCACAGTGCATCTCATCTCATAACAGGCAAAACAAGAGAAAAATGGGGGAGAAGTTTGTCTTAAAGGATGAAGGAATATAGATATTTAAATAATTTATCAAATAAAATAAAAAATTATGCAGATGTATAGAAATTGGAATTAACAAGAAAAATAAAAAATCAGAATTGTATTGGTGTCTGTTTTAATATCCAAAAATGGTGAACATTATACTGGTTAGGGAATATCAAATTTTTTAGAGATAATACAAGAAACAGATATGTATTGGGTAGTGAATTTCAGGAAGCAAAATGCTCTAGTTAAAGTGGGTGGATATTTTTAATGCCTAAGCCCTAACCCTACTCTAACCATTTATATATTCATACATACATTTATCAATCTATGTCCATTAATCCATTCATTCATCTATTTTTCTGTTTACCTACTTGTTTCTCTGTTTATATATCTATCAATCTGTCTACCAATTTATTTATCTGTCAATCTGTTTATCTATCTATAGCTATCTATTCATTCATTCATTTATATATTTATATATCTGCCTATGTAGGTTTATATGAACTCATTCGTACATCCTACATCTACCTATGTATCTGCTATCTAATAGATGGATAGACTTATAAATAAAAAGATAGATAAATGGATAATTGGATAAATAAATGGTGGGTGAATAGACATAGTGAAAAAATCAAATACATACTTAAATAGACAGATAGAGAGACAGATATATAGATAGATGGATAGATAGGTAAATTGATAGATTAGATGATTAGACAGATGTATAAATATAGAGAGAAATTAATAGGTAGTTAGATAGGTAGATGGATAGATAAATAAATAGATAGATGGATAGAAAGATAGGTAGATTGATTGGTTGTTTGTTGAATAGATAGATAAAATAGATTGATGGATAAATGTATTGGTAGATAGTTGAATAGATTGATAGGTAGACAGATAGATAGATAGATAGATAGGTGGGTAGATGGGTAGATAAAGATAGATTGATGAATATATAGATGAATGGATAGATAGATAAGATAGATAGATAAGATAAATTGCTGGATAGATGGATAGGTAGATAGATTGGTGGCTGGATTGATGGATGGATAGATAGATAAATAGATGGATAGATAAAGATAGATTGATGGATAGATAGATTGATTGATGGATAAATGCATAGATAGATAGATAGATAGATAGATAGATAGATAGATAGATAGATAGATAGATAGATAGATAGATAGATAGATAGATAGATAGATAGATAGATAGGTAGATAGGTAGATAGGTAGATAGATAGATAGATAGATAGATAGATAGATAGATAGATAGATAGATAGATAGATAGATAGATAGATAGATAGATAGATAGATAGATAGATAGATAGATAGATAGATAGATAGATAGATAAAATAAAAGAATGTTTGGAAGGTTACAGTAGGCAAATGAAAATAGATCTAACATAGCATTTAAATGAATTACATGGAGAAGACAATAAACTTGCAGACATGTATGTTAAAAAGGTTGTATAACATGCAAAATTAATAGACAAAACTTATTTTCATTTACTTATGCAAGGAATGCAATAAATGTATAGAGAATGTATTATCCAAATGTTAAATCATTTTGAGACTGGCTATTTTGAAATACGGACTCCTAATATATTTGTATGTTTATTTCACAGAGGGCGGTGTTGAATTCCTTATCCCTCACATCACATTTGGTAGATTGCAATTTATGGATAATAAGAGAATGACCAAAGTAGTATTTAATTGAATTATGAGTAAGGACAGGCAACAAGATGGGTGAGAAAGGTAGTATGGTATGCAGAGATTTTGGATAAAACCTTTATGTCAGTATATATTTACAAAAGGTAGGATGATTATGTTAGGAAAATGGTTGAGTGTTACAGTAGCAAGGAATGGAATAGAAGAATAAATTCATTAATAAAAAATAGAATGTTGGGAGAGATGGAGAACTAGTATGGAGAGTAAAAAGAATTTAAATATATATAAAAGTAAAGAGAATATTGGGTGTGGGTTAATTTACAATAATAGCAAGGAAAGTAGTTTAGTGTTTAAGACTTGAACAGTATTGTTAGCAACAAGGGAATATACACATAAACAGAAAAATTTAGTTGATTTAGTCTGCAAGTTATGTAAGGAAGGTGTAGAAAATATTAGGCATTTGTTAATTGAATGTAGATGACTACAAGCAGAAAGCATACAAATAATGAAGTTGTGGAAGAATAAATATAAACAAAGTGATTATACATAAAGTAGGTTCTTGGTTTTTATACTGGGTTTGCGAAAAGCTAAGAGGGATTTAGGTAAAGGCCATGGAGTTGATAAACATTAAGTTGTGGAAATAGGATGGAGCAGGATATAGAATATAGGAAAACTTAGGGTAGGGAATGGAAAGGAAAGGTAAAGTGGATATCATATTTCTTTGGGCATAGTGGCTGAGAGATTCCTGACTCTGTATAAAAAAAAAAAGTCACAGTGTGCTGCGCATAGTGACTGAGAGATTCCTGATTGCATATAAGGAGAAATCACAGTGCATCCTATTGCATGTAGGGTGATTTAATATTTGTATAGTTATTTCAGTTTAGCATTAAGCACTGGAATAACAATGTAGTATTGATGAACAATTATGAGGAGTGGGAAAAGGGACAGTTCTTTGGCTGAGGAAAAAAAATAGCGTTTTGAAAAATGAAGTAAATAAAAAATAATAGTTATATAAAAATAAATATTATATCAAATATAAAAATATATAGGATATAAATGAATGCTTATTGTTTTAGACCACACAAAGAAGTATGGAGAGATGCATGTTAGGAGTAACAAGAAGAGATTGAAAACGCAATATATGGATAAGAGAACAAGGAGGTGTTACTGACCTCATGGAAAAATTTTAAAAGACTGAGGATGAGTTGGGCTGGACATATTTCTAGAAGAGATGATAATAGATGGACAGTGGAAATCTTGAACTGGATTCCAAGAGATTATAAAAGACCCAGAAAGAGACCACATGTGAGATAAATGTTTGAAATAAGAAAGTGTGCAGGGGTGATGTGGAGCAAAGAAGCTAAAGTTCAGAGAAGATGGATTGAACTTGGAAGAGACCTTCATCTTGCAGTGAATTGATAATGGTTAATGATGATGATGTAGATGATTGTTTCTTGGTGCAGGAATAAGAGCTTTAGACATCAAGAAAAGAAGGAATTGTAAATATAGTTTATTTTGAGATTGGAGAAAATATTTTTGGTGTTTGATATGTTGAAATAGGATTGGGAGGATATGTTGAGTGGCAAGTGGAAAAATTTAAAGGATGTGAAATGATCAATAATTTTATGATTGTTTGTTTAAGCCTTTATAACAAAATTGGGAAGCATGGAGATAGGATAGTGAAACTGATGAAACAATTTTTATTAAAAGGGGATTTAAAAAAATGATTGGACCCAAAAATTAATTGGTTACTAATAAGTAAGAAGTAGATGAGTTAATTATTATACAAGAGTTCTGAAGAAAAAGAATGAGATTGAAATGATTTCTGAACGTATAACATATGCACAGAATCTTCTCTCTTTGTTCATATCACACCCCATTGCCAAGAGCCTTGCTTCTAAGTTACCATTCTTTACTAGCGACTTATTTTTTCTTAGAGCTGTAAATTTCCTAATACTATATTAAAATCTGTTAACTTCTGTGCTTCTTATGATGACAAATAAATTCCTGTTAATATCTAGTTTATGATATTTATTTATCGAATCTTTTCTACGTTTTCTTTGTTTTTTAGTATCTATTTTAACGATAGTCTCAATCTAATTAACCTCAATTTCGGCGCAATTCATTTTTCTTAAAATACCATTTCTATCTCTAATATTTAAAGCCAAATGTAATTTTCTCTTTTTATTATTATTAACACTTTTTACTTCTAATTCAATTTAATTTTTATTCCCAATAGAATTAGCTTTTAAAAATAAAAATACTATTCATTGCTAATATATTATTTAAATAGTTTAAAATATTCATTTATTATTAATCGTGTTCCATGCAAGTATATATATATTTGAAATGAACGGAATTATTTATATTTATCTTGTGCCTAGTTTAAATATTTATAATAGAACTATTCTTTTTTTTGTCAAAAAAAAAAAAATCTTTATTAATTTCTCGAAAGTACTTTTGTGTAATAACTATTTCCATTATATATATATATATATTTATCATTAGGTATACGCTTAAAAACAAGACCGCATTTTTCGCGTCTTTCTACTCCTTATTCTCGTACTAAAATATTCATAGCTGTTTTCAACTTAAATTTTTTTTTATAGCTAATTCTTCTTTAATATTATCAATCACTTTCTTTCCTCTCCTATCTCTTTTCTATATCTTCTACAATCTCTTTTAATGCATTATACTTCTACTTTTAAGTACATGCTAAATCCATTTTTTTTCTACTCATATAAATACAAACACACATAGCAATAATGAATAATATTTCTGTAGTTTAATTTTCACTACACCACTGTTACGCAGGGTAGGGATTAGTTTCTAACCGCTTTTAACACCTTGTGTAGTGATGTAATAATCGTAAACATGTGACCAAAGAGATGCGAAAAAGATCTACGATCTCAAAATGCACATTTCGTGCTCAACCAGCACTCATCAGTTGGCGCAGATCATAATCTCTTCTCGTATCTTTGTCAATGTTCTGTATATATATACTTAGATAGCAAATTATTACAGTTTAACTAATAAGTGTTAAACGTGCTGCTCTCACAACTTTGAAACAAATTACTTAATGAAGGTATATTAATAATTTTTATTAGTTATTCATTAGACTAGAGATTACACACAGCAGTTTCACAAATGTCATGGCTATTTAGTGAAAGAAGATGAATTTTGAAAACAAATTATCAAATAAAATGATTATTATTGCTGCTATCCCAATGTTTGTAAGTATGTGTATATATATTGAAATTTTTCACAACCTATAGATATATGAGATATCCAGATTCATCTGCTAAAAGTATGTACCAATATTTCAGCTGAGTCACGCATATCAACTGAGTAATGAATATTATAAAAATGATCATAGAGATGCTGTAAACATTAGCATACAACATGATTGAAAGCCCTATCAAACAGGTAGAAATAATAAATATCAGAAACTATTTAGATTAGTGGTTTTATAAAACGTTCTTCCTAATAGAAGATATTTTATATGTATCATCATGTTTGTTGATATATTCTAATATTTTTAGGATCTCTGTGGATTCTCTTATCTGACGCTGCTGGAGAGAACCACACCTGAATAATATTCTGATGTTAGAGAAATCAATACCATGACCTGTATCCATAGCATTTACTCAGAATGCTGATGAGGGTAGGTGTTGATTAAATACATTAATATGTTCACTTCTTCTAGCACTGAACTCCATAGGCTTCAAGAGGGATTGAGTCCTTGAACTCAGTAGAATATTACTAAATATTTTGGGGAAGTGTTCTACTTGTTTTCTATTAGATCTTTCGATCTTGTTGTAATCAATATTTGCAGTGCCTCTACAACCATTTTTATAATATTCATTGCATAATTGACAAATGGTGTGATCCAGTCAAATAATATTTCATTTATGAATATATAATATTTAAATAATGTATATTGTCTATGCTAATCAATGTAATTAGAAAGGACTTGAACTCAAGACTTTCAAGCTCCCTACTGCTATCCATTTCATCTAATGCAACTGATACACACAACCACATACATGTGGAAAAGATAAATGATCTCCAATATATATATTTCATGCTAAACTAGCACTCATCAGTTGGTCCAGATCATCATCTCCCATACATATATACAATCAGTACTCACACTACATTAAGATAGCAAATCTTCAAACTAATAGACAAACTTCATTCTCTCACCTGGTTCAGCATGAAATACGTATATTGGAGATTATTTATTTTTTACATACATTATCTGGTTGTGTGTATCAGTTGTATAAGATGGAATGAATAGATGGAGGAAGCTTCAAAGTCTGAGTTAATTGCATTGTTTAATATAGACAATATACGTGTATTTAAATACTACATATTCAGCCTATATTCTGCCTATCCCTCTTCTGTATATTTAAATGGATGTATTAAAGTCCTATATGTGAGGGGTCAGAGTGACTTAAAGTCAACATTGGTATGACAATAATATTGGCATCAACAAGAGATTTGAGTGTTCCATCCTTGGATTTTTAATGATATGGATGGTTAAAGAGTTGGACAGTGAAGAAGAGTGAAGCTTGTGGATGGTTAAAGAGTTGGACAGTGAAGAAGAGTGAAGCTTGTCCATTAATAAAGTTTGGAGATTTGCTATCTTAATATAAACTGAGCAGTGATTGTATATATGTTTTGAGATGGTGATTTGGACCAACTAATGAGAGCTGGTGAGCATGGAATATATGGGAGATTATTTATCTTCTTCACATGCATGTCATTGTGTGTCTCAGTTGGATAAGATGGAGTGGATAGCTTTAGGAAGCTTAAAAGTGAGTTCAAGCCCTTTCTAATATATATATTAAGGCATTAAATACCAACAAAACATCGAATAACTTTTAACTACATATTATTTATAAGAAACAAATATACTTCTATTCCAGGAATGGCATTATTTGTAAGCTTGAATAATTGATAAATGCTGAATAATCACCATCACTATCAATGATTACTGATCCATTGCAGGATAAAAGTATCTCCTAGTTTAATTCAATTTGTCCAGTCTCTAGCTTCTCTTCTCTTTGATATATCACCAAACTTTCTTAATTCATCTATCCTTCTTGCATATAATTTCTTTTTTGGTCTTTTACAATATCTGGAATCCAATTTAAAACTTTAATTGTCCTTCTGATATTATCTCTTCCGGAAATATCTCTACTCCAGTTCCATTTAAGTTTCTTAAGCTGTTTGTTCTTTTACTTACGTATTTCATTTTTGATCTCTTCTTGTTACTCTAATCATACATCTTTCCTTATTTTATTGGGCAGTGTGGACTATCTGTATTGTTTTTCTGTTAAGTGTTCAAGTCTATAAAAAACTTTTTTTTCAAGTGATAGACAATAGTGCATAATTAATCTCCATCCAATACTGTCCTATTTATAACTCCAGTATTTAGTAATGTTTAAGAGTCCCCATACAGTCAATGGTGGTAAGTAAAAAAGCAAGATTAGTAGAAGAAAAACAATAAAGATATATACATAATATCCTCATGGAAAATTGTTAGTAGAGGCGAAAAATTTTTTAGTAGATATTTCAACATCAGGTGAAATGTAAAATGAATACTTAAAAGTATTGCATGTAATATTAGGAACAGTAAATTCATTCTATTTATTCTAGAGGCACCTATTGGAGGATTTGGGTAATTTTTATAATATTCAGTATGTCTGCATAAAATCTTAGATTAGTTTTGTCTAATAAATAGTTGAACTGTGGGTTATTATCTTAAATGACATATAAAATATTAAAGATTATTACTGGTGTGTGAGCTTATATTTAGAGCACCTTATCCAAAAAAAAAAAAACAGCCAGAAACTATACCGACAATTTGGATACGGAACTGCCATCTATTGTTTACTTCTTGTGACTTTCAATGTAAACCTTTGGGATAGAATATTTAAAAAATTCATTATTATTCTTAGGGATAACATAATAACTATTTAACTACTAAACATCATGTGATCATCATCTCTTATACTAGCACATAATTGTTGTAAACAAAGGCAAAACTCTCCATACAGTAGTGTTACCCTGTGCCAACCAGAGTAATCAATGGATGCCAGAAGGCTTGTGCATAGGCACTAGATAGGGATTTTATGCACAAGCCTTCTGGCATTCATTGATTACTCTGGTTGGCAAGGGTGGCACTACTGTATGGAGAGTTTTGCCTTTGTTTACAACTATTTAACTACAAATATTGGATGGTTAGTTATGAATTAAATATTCTAAAAAAAATTAACTTATCAATCTACCTGCACAATGATAGACTGGCATATTTTTGAGGTAAAGATCCATACATTGTTATCCAATACTGCTTTCCTTCTGATGCTTGATCTTCATATAAATTTCCTAATAATAAACAGTATTTACTAAAAAATAATTTCGAACTTCGGACTGAATTTGAACTGCATTCTACATACACAGTGAATTACTGCACTAACAATATATAAATAGATCAAAAATAAAATTGCCATTAAACAATTCACTGCAGGGGGGAAGCTTTCCAATGTCTCCTCATAAAAGTAAATGAAAATTGGCACTTCTCATCAAGCTGGCATTTGTCATGTTGTGAACACCCATTTACCAACCAACATTGGATAGTTAATGGGTTGAATCCTAAGTCAGCTTTAATTAAAAGAATTTCAAATTTATTTGGCTTATGGATGTACTGCCTGTGAACCTCGTAGCCCTATTAATCAATAAAATCACCTTTAAGCCAATAAACATCACATGACCACTTTTGTTGTATATACACGATCACAAACATTTATTTCTATAACAGCAACAGTAATCAAACTATTCAATTTATAGAATTGTCAATTGATGAACAAATTTAGTCATATAAAACTAACAAGTTACACTTGAAATCCTGATGAATCTCCCACAGCTGCCAGACAATCAGCGATGGCAGCCGTCTCCGAAGTAAATTAGAGACTTTAAATAAACCTTTGCTAACAAATAGATATTACTGGAACTATATGTATATATTTTTTAACGTTAAAAAAGTGGCCAAAATATTTAAAATTTTATCTCAATTAATGTACTGAATAGTTTTATATGATTGTAAAGATAATTGGACTATTTAAAACTTCAACAAAATACGTTTGATATTTGTTATAAAATGATTAAATAAACATTAAACTGACAGATGGCCGTGTTTATACGTGAGGGAAAATTGGTTTTCTCAGCAGGTAACTGTTTATAATAAGCAATAATTCAAAACTTCTAAAATACTAACAACTTTAATAATTCTATACATTTTATTTGATCATATTTAAAATTAGTTACGATAAATAAATAATAGAATGATTCATTATTGTGGTATTCAAAAAAAGTTCGAGGACCGGAAGTGATAGAGCTGGATTGCGATCCATGGATTTTGAGCTCCAGAGTCCGCTATTTTGCCACGGCAGCAAAGCATGCTGGGAACTCGGAAAGAATATAGTAGCTGAATGATTTATTATTCAGGAATTTGTAAAAAGTTCAAGCATCGGAAGTGAGCAGGGCTTTGATCCAGGGACCTTGACTTCCAGAATCTGCCCCTACCGTTACAGCAAAGCATGCTGGGAACTCAGAAAGAATATAATTATTGAATAGTTTATTACTCAGCAGTTCATAAGAACTTCAAGCAGTGACAGAAATGGTCTGTGATCCATGAGCCTTCGGCGTCAGAATGCCATTCTGCTGTTGCAGCTAAGCATGCTGGGACCTCTTATAGCAGTTAAATGGTTTATTATTAAGGAATTCATGAGAAGTTCACACATCAGAAGTAACAGAGAAGACTGCAATTTACTCTACCACTATAACAAAACATGCTGGGAACTCAGAAAGAATATAGTAATTGAATGGTTTATTATTCAGGAGTTCATAAGAAGGTCAAGCATCAGAAGTGACACAGTTAGGCTGTGATCCATGGACCATGAGCTTCAGAATTTACCATCCACCATTACTGCAAAGCATACTGGGAACTCAGAAGAATATATTGTTTAGGAATTCATAAGAAGTTTGAGCATCAGAAGTGACAGGGCTGGCCTGTGATCACTGGACCTTGAGCTCCAGAATCTGCTATTCTACCACTGCAGCAAAGCATGCTGGGAACTCAGAAAGAATATAAGTAATTGAATGGTTTATTATTCAGGAGTTCATAAGAAGTTCAAGCATCAAAATAACAGGTAAGCTGCAGACCATGGACCTTGAGCTCCAGAGTCTGCCACTCTATCACTGCAGCAAAGCATGCTGGGAACCCAGAAAAAATATAGTAATTGAACGATTTATTATTTAGGTGGTCATAAGACCTTCAAGCATCAGAAATTACAGAGCTATGTTGCGATCCACGGACCTTGAGCTCCAGAATTTGCCACTGCACTAAATTTACACAAAGCAATAGTTAAAGAAGAAACCATATTTAGGTAAATAAATTTTAAAAAGTCATGGAAATTAAATCTAAAAGTAACACCAGGGGTTAGAAAATTGTGGGATTGTGGGTGTTAGAGAGCAAGAAATCGGGCTAAGGAATAAGGAAGTTGAGAATAGGAGTATCAAGAAAAAAGAATGAGTTACAAATAGAATGGTGAGTACTAAGATTGAGAAGTATATAGAATGCAGAGTGAGATTCATATTTCTTTTACTGCTTTGAATAAAGGCATCTGATGAGAGAAATCTTTTATTGTACATATATGCATATATAATCTTATGTTTGGATTATCTTGCAGTCTTCTTCAGAGCCACTTTTATTTTAATTTTTTTCAATTTTTTTTTTACTTTCAAAAAATTAAAATAAAGGTGGCTCTGAAGAAGACTGCAGAACATTTGAAACATAAGATTGTGTTTCGACTGTTCTGCAGTCTTCTTCAGAGCCACTTTTATTTTAATTTTTTTCAATTTTTTTTTTACTTTCAAAAAATTAAAATAAAGGTGGCTCTGAAGAAGACTTTAGGACAGTTGAAACATAAGATTGTGTATACATATTTGTGCCATAAAATGTTTTTTGCTAAAAACTGTTCCAAGTAGAGAATGAATTTATATAAGATATTACAGAAAAATAAAGGAAGTAGTGAATATGGTAACATTTCTGTAAAATCTAAAAATTTCAATAATTCTGTAATATAAATAATGTCCATTAAATATGCAGTATAGTTAAATTCCAGATTGCATCCCATAATAATAATCACAAGTCAAAATTTTTAGAATCATTTCAACAAAGTTGACACAATCACCCTTATTTATCAAAGCAATGCTATGAGAAAAGACATTTTTCTCAAACTGTTCTCTTGAAATTTTGATTTATGAATTATTATTATTATTATCATATACATGTTGGAATTAATTCAACATCATCATTTTCAACCATCATCAATCCTCTGTTAGATGAAGACTTCCAAGGTTAATCTAGCTGTCTTTTCTCAAACTGTTCTCTAGAAATTTTGATTTATGAATTATTATTATTATCATATACATGTTGGAATTAATTCAACATCATCATTTTCAACCATCATCAATCCTCTGTTAGATGAATACTTCCAAGGTTAATCTAGCTTTTCTGATGCCTAGCTTCTCTTCTCCACAACACACCAGAAAACTACTTTCCTATCTCTTGAGATCCAATTAAGGACTTCAGCTATCCATTTATTATCATCTCTTCTAGAAATATGTCCAGTTCTATTTCAGTTTTTTAATTCTTTCAATGATGTCATCAATACCTGTTTGTTCTCCCACCTATATAATTTGGTTTTGATTTCTTATTGTTACTCCTAAATTTGTTGAGTGGTCCTAATTCTCATAATGATTTTCTGTTAAGCGTTGAAGTCTCAGATCCATATCGAAGAACTGGTAAAATGTATTTATTAAAAACCTTCCTTTACAAATGCATATGCATATTTTCCTTTAATATTAGGTTATTTCTACCAAAAACACTCCATCCAAGTTTAATTCTATGATTACTTCCTCATGAGTATCAATACAAATTCAAATTAAGATATAAATTGAATGAAATGATGTTAATAAACCATAAAGAACTGAGTGGTTACTCACTCGGAAAGTCATATGATTTCAAGTATCAAAAGTGACTGATTGAACTTTGATCCCAATCTTTTGCTCTTGAGTCTGTAGTCACACCACTATGCTAACTCTACTAGAAACTTTAGCCATTTGATTGTGCCACTTAGTGTAAGTTTTAGTAACCAATAGATTCCAGAAAACAGTGATTAATAAATCTCTATCCAGTGCTATCCTACTCAATATCCCAATAAGAATCCAAAGTGTCTCATTGATGAAAGTTGTAAGCTAGAACCTACTCCGAGAAGACTGAATAAGAAAGCACTGGTTAAGAATATTTAATCTTGCATCTTTTGATTACTAAAACTTACACTAGGTGGCGTAAATATAGTGAGAAAAAAGAGTTCACTGCTGAAAATTACATATAAAAAAACAAAGTAGAGGTGCAACATCTGGATTTTTTAAAGACAGATTCAAATGAGTTTTTAATTGGTCATTGTTTTTATACAGGTAAAATTAGCCCTGATGATATGCATATTTGCTCGATCAGATTACTTGAATTATAATGGTATACGATAATATATATATTGATAAAAATTGTAGAATTGGATTGAAAACAAGTGCAAATAAAACTAAAATGATGAAAAAAAGTGGAGAAAATTAAAAAGTATACATCAGACAGAATATATCGAGCAGATCACCCCATTTTTTTATTTGGAAAGTTGATGAATTGCTGATGGAAGTAGTAGAGGGAAAATACAATCAAGACTAAACTTATGAGAAAATATTTCTACTCGAGTGCAATCTAGAGTAAAATTGGAATAATCAGTGATTACCTGATCGTACTGCTGTATAGTTTTCAGATCATTTTCTGGCTGTTGCCTTTACGACTATCACATGGTAATTCCTGATTACTCAACTGTATAGAAAGCTAAAGTAGAGATCTGTTTTCATTTTGTTACTTATTGTCCATGTAGTTAGAAAAAAATGAAATGAGTAAAATCTATAGTTACGATCCAGAGCAGATCTTTATAATTGCTCAAGCAGATTGGCTTAGGTTTGAAACATGAAGACTTTTTGAAATTTTAGGCTTTTAGTTTGAGTGGTAAAATGGAGTTAAATGATGTTGCTTGATGACTCAATTTCATTACTTCCATCTTTGAAGTTTTTATAAGGCAAAGTGTGTATTAAAACTAGAATCTCATAGCTACTAATTATTTAAGTTTAATATAGAAGATGCTAGATAAAATAGTCATTTTTATTTTAAAATGAGAACTTTATTGACTTGATAAGAGTCTTATATAGTTCAGTTGAAACTGGGTCTTAATTCTTTTGAATTCTAACATTTTTTATTGTTTCACCTGGTGAGAGTTTTTGAAAATGCTCCACTTTTCACTTCTTTAAAACACCTTTATTTTATACTAAAACCAAGAAATTGGATTTCTTTTTAATGTAATATTATAAATGAATAATATTTTTAAAAATCATATAAATATTTAAAAATTGAGTTGTAAATAAGGACAGAAGATGTAAATTAAATTAATGATGTTAATTTAAACTATCAGAAAATGAATGAATTCTTTTTTATCTTAAGTTCTTTTTTTAATATGAATGAAGGAATGTGGATTTGTGATAATTTTATCAAATTCTGCTTTAAAATCTAATATTTTCTTTATAATTACAATATTCCCCCCTCCCCCAAATAAGACCTAACCAGAAAATAAGCCCTAGCATGATTTTTCAGGATGCTGATTATATGAGTCCTATTCCAAATATAAGCCCTCATAGATTTCATTTATGTCTTAAAACATGCAATGGACATATTGAATTATATGCTAATGAATGTATAAATAAATATAAATGTAGATTTTTGTACTTGAATAAATGTTACTCAGAATTATTTTGCAAGCAAATTCAGAACTATATTTGCAAATACAATTTTACTTTTCATTTATCAATGCACTTTCATTCAGTCTGAAATAAGAATTCCTCTTTAATATGTTTGACATTGAAAAAAAAAAACTCAACATTGGTAAGTATCTAAAAACGCTAAAACTTATTATTAGCAATGTTCTTAATTTACACATTAACACTTCCATGGATCATTTTTATTATTGGACAAGTGAAGTAAAACTCTGAAACTTTTAATTGGTTTTAATTGGTCAAGTGACAAACTCTTTGATAGAAATATTTTCATCTTTTAATATATATTAATTTTAGTTTCGTTTTCAAAAAGTATATTAATTATTTGTAATGTTAGGAAAGTAAACGAAAGTTATTTCAAAAATATATTTTTATTTGTATTTTATAGAAATATTCAAAAGCGGAAAAATCAAAGAAAACATTAGGAGCAAATTAGAAGCAATGTAAATGTCATTTAAATCCCTCCCAGATTTGCCATTATGAATTTTTTAAGAATTTTTTAGGAAAAATCTTAACGTTTTTCTCGAAATAATTATACTTTCAGCATATTATTAAAAAATACAGCAAAAATACATTATAATGCCAGAAAAATATTCTAGAACATTAATCTTTGTTTGAAAATCAAATAAACAGCTTGGAGAAATCTAACCTCTTGACAAGATGTCAAAAACTGTTGCTACGGCTGGTTTCTTTTTCAATTTACAATCGTGTAAAGTATACAATTTTTTAATAAAACCTTACTACTTTTGTAAAATAATTATATTTTTATTAAAAATATTAGATTTTATGAAAATTATAATATGCATGAAAAATAATAAAAAAAACACTCTAAAACATATATTTCATTTTCAGCGGTGAAAAAATATTTATCAAAATCATCAGCCAATAAGAATTGAGAATAGATTGAGAATAGATTATCCAACCAATCAGAACTGGTCTTCTTCTTTTGTAAACTTTAAACACTCCTAGTATTAGTTTTTACTTGTAAAATAATTCAAGAGAGGCAGCATCTTACAGGCCTTGCTCTAAGCTCAAAATCGAATGTAATTTTATCATTGTAGCTTATAAAATGGCTGAGTTAGAACAATCTAAAGGTGACAATGCGAATTCACGTTTCAGGCTAAGAAAGTGTTAATTGAGACAGCTTAATATTTTGTATATGCTATTATGTTAAATTAAATGTTACTAATTTCAATAGCAAGGAAGTAACTTTTTTATTCTGTGATATGTTTATAGTCCTAAATGTTACATATTTAAACAGTAGTAAAAGTTATTTATGTGCTGTTAAAATTACAATAGTAATATTGAATAAACACAGACAAAACTCTCCATACAAGTAGTACAACTCAGTGCAAGCCAGAATAATCAATGGATGTAGAAAGATTTGTGCATAAAATTTCTATCTAGTGCCTATTCATCCAATATTCCCAGACTAGTTTTTATCTTGTGGTTTTCATCAGTGCCATAAGGTACTAGATAGGGATTTTATGCACAAATCTTCTTGCATCCATTGATTACTCTGGCTTGCACTGAGTGGCACTACTATATGGAGAGTTTTGCCTCTGTGTAAACAGCTTGTGTAATCATAAAGCATGGTGATCATGTGATGTTTAGTAGTTTAATATTGAATAAATATATAATTTTGTATTTAAATAAATGTAGATTTTGGTATTTGAATAAATATAGATTTTTGGTCTTTGAATAAATGTAGATTTTTGTACATAAAAAAAAAGATATCCCCTGAAAAGAACACTTCCTTTTGGAGCAAAAATTAATATAAGACTCAGTTTTATTTTTGGGAAAACATGGTATTACAATATTTGAAAAAATTCTAACACCATTTCATTTTTGACAGGTAGTAATATTAGTAATGCCTTTCACATAAGATCATGAATGAAGGAATGTCCTTAAAAGAAATCTTTCCTTTAAGAACAATTGAGTAATAACTATTGATATTTTCCAACTCTCTGTAAGATACTGCCCCTTTCAGATATTTTTTCAATTTAAAAAATCCAATAAAAACATTACAAGAGAATACACATTGTTAAAATAAATCCTACTCTAATACAAGTAAAACAATGATTTAAAACAACTGAACTACCATCTTTTTATTAGGGAAACACCCAATACTCTCAATAAATGTGAGTGATATCAAATTAAAATAACTTGCTAAATGTTTTGCTTGAATTTATAATATTATATAGAACAGACAGGTGATTAATCAGAAAATCGTGGAGGATTTAAAGATAAGGATTTGAAGAATATAAAAGTTGCGATAGTAAAATATCAATATAGAAGCATTGAAAAGATGCTGCAGAAAAACATATTTTTTATAAAATTGTGAAGATGTCATGGAGTGGGTATGAACTTATAGACAAGAATTATAAAAGATCTATTAAAGAGGACAATTAAAGTTATTAGTAAATATGGGAGAGGGAATAAGATGCCTGATAAGTTTAAAGGGAAAAATGAATATAAGTTTTAAGAAGTAGAGGATTTAAGAAATATAGTGTATGTCTTTTGTAAGATAACTAATTGTAATGTTTATTTTCATCATCATTATCATTAAAATTAACTGTCGAGCATTGTTAGCTGCGAGGTCAGTGCAACCTCTTTGCAAGCAAGCAATTGGTTGCAGATGGTTGTTACGGGTTCTCCTCCCATCCGATGCTATGACATATGGAGAAAAAAAGTTAACTATCCAAAAGCAGTATCACATTTTTATTTTTTCTGTATCTTTACAATTAAAAAACATCTTATTAATGTAATTGTTTTTATTATTTTGTATTGCTTATTAGAACACACTAATATCCATAACTGCTAAAATTTTCTTAAATAAAAGGTGTTAAAGGAATGATAAGTAACTATAATTGATACTTATGTATTAGACCTGCTGCACATGTTTGTGATGGCAGAATGCCATTTTTTTTCCAGTGGGGAAGAATATTTGGTGGCAGAATGCCATAATTGTGACTTTTTAAGTGGCATTCTGCCACTGCAAACCTCCCTACTGGAGCAAGGTATGGCATTCTGCTATAGCAAATATGAGTGGCGGATCTAATATATAAATAACATGTAGTCTAACACATTAGTCAGCAATCTTTTTAACCATTTGTTTAAACAAAACAGTTTAAAAGCCACAAGTGAGAAGATGAAAAGTTGGTTGATAAAAAAATATGGATTTCTGAATGACTGCAGTTGTATTTGAACATTTCTTCATATAACAGAATCAGTGTAATGACAATTGAAATGTTTTAAAAACAAACAAAAATTATGTCAATTCTTCGATTTATTCATAAATTCCTAGTATTTAAACATTCTGAATATGTAGTAATTATTGTATTATAATACACCTAATTCCAAGAAGCAATATGAAAACACTTATTCATCTTCTCCTAGAACTATGAAAATATGTAATTACACTGTTACAAATAAAAAAATGTATTTACGTTAATCTTGATAAAGAATGACTAGTAGAAGACCAAAGAGCTATGAATTGACAATCTCTGATCTACTTTTATTATTTAAAAATTTATGTTAGAATATCTTTAAAGTATATTCTAAAATTATTAAATATGCATTGAGAATATTTCTTGAGGCTAAAATACAATGGAGAGTCGTGATTATATAATGTGCTGAAGTCCTTTAGAAAAATGTACACTTCACAACAACACTCACAAAATGTCATATAAACACATAAAGGATAAACTGGTGATTGAAGTTGTGTTTCACAGAGTAGTTAGTATTGGTATTGTGAATTTATTTTTATTTATATATATATTCTTTTCTTCTGGTATTAATGTGATCTTATTTGTTATGAGAATTGCTAATAACAAGAATATTATTTATCATAAATCTTTTCTCAGTATTCATACAGATAATTTAACATATTTTCTGCATTATATATTCTAATTTAATATATATATATATTAAATATTTCCATGGATTGTTATTATAATAAAGAACTGAAATTAGATCATATCCATGTAAATATAGATAACCATTAACCTTTGATGTTTCCAAGAAATTATCAATTACTACTAACTGACACTCCCTGAGTCTAAGCAAGTTTTTTTTATTAACCCATGATAGTTTTTTGTTGGAGCTTTTTGTTGAAGTAAAAGGGTCCAAAAAAATCAAACTGGCCTACAGCACTCACAGTAGCCAGGCAGTCATCCATCAAGGTACTAACTGAATCTAACATTGCTTAACTGTGGTAATTGAATGTGAACTAGTGTCTTCAATGTAGAATATATAACCATTAAAAACAAACAATGCTTAGACATTCCCAGTATCAATAATAATAAACAATCTCAAACTATTGTCAAGGCAATCTCCTTTTAACAATAAAGATATAAAGACAAATTAATTTCATGGCACATAATGTAGTGTATGTACATATATATTTAAAGATTGAAAAGCATAGTAGAAATAAACACAATCTAAATTTACACATATACAATTATTTGAAATAAAATATGGAATGATTTAGATATTAAGTTTGATTAAGTAGTAATACTTCTGATACAACTAAAGTACTGTAAATTATTTTAAATCAAATATAAAAATCTATATATTATGCAAATAATTTTATTAGATTTCTCTGATTTTGACAAAAATATAAAATAATTTAATATAATAAAAAAAATTTTTTTTAGATAAAATGAAGTTATTATTTATGATGTATATTAGTTATAGTTAATTTATAATCTTTTTTTTACTTAAAGGAATAATTAACCTCTTCATTCAATGTACTAAATGATTCTTATATATGTAATTAAAAGGATTTGAACTTAGGTTTTCCAGTCTCTATTCATACTTTACTCTACCTCAAACGACCAATACACATGATCATATACATGTGAAAAAGATAGTGATCTGGCTGAACTGATGAGTGCTGTTTATGCACAAAATATGTATATTGGCAATCATCTACCTTTTTTGCATGTTTGTTGTCATGTGTATGAAATGGAGTGGAGGATGAATAGAGACTAGAAAACATAAGTTCAAATCCCTCTACTTAAAGGATTAATCTTGTTTTTATTAATCAAGATGAAAGTAACACTGTAATTACCTTATTTTTAAATTCTACTATATACTCTAAAAAATGGATGCAATTTAACTGATTCTTAATTTTAAAAATGTAGAAAGAAAACAAGCCAGCTTCAAAGAAAACAAATGTAATTTAAAGTGATTGCTTAACACCTTCACGCTCTCATTTCCATACGCATAAGATTTGTCCATACATAAATGTTTGGGTCAAAAGAATGGGTGGATTCATTCCATTCTTTCTAAAATACTATATCTCATGTCTGGAAAAAGTGAGAGTATTCATTTATAATTTATCTTTAAAGCGCAAGTGCATTGGCTTAATCGCTAATATCACTATTACAGTATTACAACATAGCGCTATATAAAATATCTCATTAGAAATTACAATTGCTGCTAGTTTTTATGTTGGTCAAGTTTGACATCCAGACAAGGAAGGGATGCATTGTCTGCGATGTTTCACAGTCCACACATGTGCACTAAATTCAGAAGTTACTAAAGCTGAAATAAATTGAGAATCACCAGAATTAGTCTAAACTATCCATATCCCAGATCTTACAATAAGAAGACAGCATAACTAGTCTTCAAATTCCAGTACTATATTTTATACAAATGCTACTTTATATATGCATGGAAGCAGAAATGAAAGAAATCTACTGGCATTCATATCTATATATATATATACTGTACATGCGTTAAATCTATTTCACTGAAATCTAGAGTACAAACAGAACTTTAACTTTGCAAATTAAAGACAATTTATTTTTGCTTACAGCTCAATAAAAAAAATCTTTAATTATTCTCTATTTTCTATTATAGTGATTCATTTAAAAAAGAAGAGATTGTCAAATTTAAAGTCTTTATAGAACCGGAATTTTAGTTAAACTTTTCAGTTGTTAAACTTTTTTAGAATTTTATTATATTATTCATTAAAGACTTCTTCTAGAGTTATACAATATAATGAATTTATCAAATGCGCTTTAAAGATATGAATCCATGTTTTTGATTAAGTTAAATGTATTCATATTTTCTGTGATTTTATTAGTAAAATTTGTTACAGCTTAAGACAAACTATGACGTAATAGTCTTGCGTTGTTAGCCGAGAGGTATCGCAGCTGCCATGCAAGCAAGTAGTTGGTTGCAGACGGTTGTGGGTTCGCGTCCCGGCCGATGCTATAACATATGAAAAAAAAACTATGACGTAATACTTGAAATATTTATTGTGTGGGTGTGTTTATTTTATTATTAGGACAAGCATGTGTGTAAATTATATACATATTTATCATTTAGTTTGTGATTTGTTAAAATAAAATATTACTTTATTAATGATTAGAATATTATGTGATACTATAACTGCGTGACTAGGTGCTTATATATACATATGTATGTTATGTAAAACATTTATTTATATATCTTTATAAATTTGAATGCTTGGGTTTTCATTTTGTTCAAATATTATCATATATCTGTAAATAATCAAAATCAGAATGATTTATTTGTATCATAGAATGCTTATCAGATTTCATCATCATCATCATCATCATTATTATTGTTGTTGTTGTTGTTATTATTATTGTTGTTGTTCTTCTTCTTCTTCACAGTACTTAGGGTCCTTGTAATCTCAAAGCTATTTCTGACATAATAAGTGTTTGGAATATATATGTGTGAGTATATGTACTTGGATATCTATATAGTTCCGTTTAGAATTATTTGGATGGTGTTAAACCAATGAGAGTCATTTTTAAAACCACTAACTTTACTTTTATAGATTTTGTAATGACTACTATTCTATTGTTGACCAGTATAGTTAAAGTACCAGGTGGCCCTGAGCATTGATGATAATCAGCATTGATAACATTCCAACATTTTTGTTTGTTATTATAATTATTTTGGCACTTAAGTATGTGCATGGCATGATCACCATTTCTTATGCTTGCTCATAACTGTTATTTAAACAGGCAAAACTCTCCACACAGGAGTGCTATTCAGAGCAGTGCAGTGCTCTCAGATCCAAGGCTACTCACTGATGAAAGCCACAAGCTAGAAACTAGTCTGGGGATATTGGATCAGTAGGGGCACTAGATAGGGATTTTATGCACAAGCCTTCTGGGATCCCTTGGCTTGCACTGAGTGGCACTACTGTATGGAGAGTTTTTCCTGTTTAAATATGTGCATGCAAGTGAAATATTGATTGCTTTTATATTATATACCAAGTTTGGTATTAGCTAGATGATGATTAATCTAGATTTCATAGAATAACTCTTTTAATTCTAATCATGGTGATTGTTGCTGTTTGTGCCATATATTATTACATATTATCATTTATGGATTGCTTAGTATTCCTACAATGGTTTCAGATGTTGATTCTGTTCTCATTTATTTATTTATTTTATTTTGATATTTATTGCAACATCCCACTTGATACCCCATTCCATATCATTACAATATATATATATATATATATATATATATATATATTGGGGTGGAAGGCATGTCAATAATCATACCAGAGGGCACCACTAATCTTATAGTGTATAATGTCTTATCAAGAGATATAGTATTAAGGTTTTATTAGTGAATATCTTAAACTATACTATTAATACAGATGGAAACATAATGGATGAAATTAATCATAGGTTGTAGTGGTTTTGGTAAAAATAACTTGGTACTAAAAGGAAATATGCCTATGTGTTTGAAAAAGAAGGTTTTTAATAAATGTGTTTTACCAGTTTTTATTTATGGATCTGAAACTTGAACACTTAATAAAAGGGTAATACAGAGACTTCATATGACTCAAAGAAGTATGGAGAGATGCATGTTAGGAATAACAAGTAGAGATTGAAAACACAATATATGGGTAAGAGAACAAACAAGAGTTACTGACATCATTGAAAAAGTGGAGTTGGGATGGACATATTTCTAGAAGAGATGATAATAGATGAACAATTAAAATCTTAAACTGGATTCCAAGAGATTGTATAAGACCCAGAAAAAGATCAGATATAAGATGGATGGATGAAATAAGAAAGTATGCAGGAGAGATATGAAGAAGAGAAGTTAAATATTGGAGAAGATGGATTGAACTTGGAGAGACCTTCATCCTGCAGTTGATTGACAATGGTTGATGATGATGATCTTAAACTATAAATGCATACACAACCACACACCATTACCAATAGATATTTTAATACCTCTAAGTCATGATGAGCAGAGATTCTTTAAATGCATCAATTGGCAAGAGCAGAGAACAAACAAATGCAAAAGCTTAATCTAATAACAAATAAAACAAGTTTATTAGCAGTTTAATAGTAAATCATAAACTAAAATTGGCATTACATATTGGTATACATCTCATTTGTTGGCATCAGGTAAAAAAATTTAATATCAATAATGACAAAACTTTATTATTTAATTAAGTTATCATCTCTGAAGATCAACATTTATGTGATTCTGTTAAATATGTCTTATCTACATCAAAATATGTACACATATACATTTCACTCCTACTTCAAAGAATAGGCAGTAATAAATTTAATTAAATTAAATTTAAATATTTACAATGAGAAGACAATTATAAAATAAGCCTTACACAATGTGCATTTGATCATACATCACATAAATGACCTTTAACAAGTTGGAGTATAAATTAAAATCAAATTCACAGATGTCTCTTAAACCAGATTAAAATCAAAATCATCTATGAATAAAGTACATATAAAATCAACACCAGAGCATGAAAACATATGTCCCAGGAAGATATGCAATATAAATAGAATTTAACTACGTTGATTGATTAAGATATCTCAGGGAGTCACAGAAAAACTGTTGAGGGAGTGTAAAATTTTTGAAAAGTTCTCGTATTGGATAATAAATTTTTAAGCAAAAAAAAAAAACAAAAATTTAAATACTATTAAGAAATACATGAAAATTGCCCAACTCATTCTTGTGTGCCTGATAACTTTTGTGTTTAAACACTTCCTTCTTCTTTATATTCTCTCATTCATTCTCAGAGTTTTGTTCTTCATGCTAGTATCCTTCTAACGTTGATGTGTTTTTGAATGTACACACTTTCTAAAAGTTGTAATTGCTACAAATCAACAGCTCTACTAAGAACCATGTATTATTATACATTTTTGTTAATATGCAAATTTTTCAAAGATCTTATATGAAATCATATTTACTGAAATGTAATATAAAGATATATATTTGATGTGATAAACGACTTTTATTATTACTATCCTTATAATATGATGGTGACAACATGTAATGAATGAGTCATGTAAAATTTCAGTCTGGGTATGAGGGTCGCAAATGTAAAAAGGTTGCCTACCACTGAGCCACCAAGATCACTATATAAATGTACATATATATATTCTAGCCTTAAACTTAAAAATAAATATTAGAAAATACAGTAATTAAAATTTTTGTTAAAAAGAACAAAAAATATAAACGTCACTTAGAAGCGCTTTCAACTATCCTTGTAGTCTTTGTCAACTAATACTTTGAAAGATCAACTTTCCCATAATTCCGTGATCTTAACGTTTGCTTCTTGCCTATTGATTAAATCTTGCTTGTATTTATATATTAACATAGCTTCCTTGATTTATTTTTTTTTATTATTATTTTAATTACTATTTATTTATTTTAAAGAAATACAGACATCGATTTGTAGTATTATTATTTTATTTTAACCTGTGTGCTATATAAAAAAATGGCAACCTATCTAAAAGTTCTAAATGAAATAAGATCAGCTCGCTGAACTTTTATATGTGTATATGCGCTGGCATCAGCCACACGTACCTTTATTTTTATTAATTTATAACTCATTATCCTAAACGTAAACAAACAATACAATGTTAATAAAGCATTTTTGAAAATTCTCAGTATAAAATAAAAATTAAACAAAGTTCGTTATATCCAAGTTATTATAACTAAATTATTCAGTTGAAACGATGAGAAGACCTTAAACATATTTTTAAAGCACGGATTTTTAACACACATAATATTTCTTTCCTAATGAACAAAACTGAATAGAAAATCTTTGTAGCTGTTTAAATAAATGGGAGCCATTAAAAAAGAATGTCTGCAGATGGTTAAAGTCTGCAATGAACTTGACGCTTGCTTGATGGATTTATATCGTTGAAAATCTTTTTAGATCGAACTAAAACAGAATTTCACAATATATCATTCAGAAGAATCTCTGATTTTTGATGTTGTTTTTTTTAAACTAAGCAAATTACAAATATTGAATAACTTTTGAAAGTCTCTTTGTGGAATCTAAATCACCTTTTTTAATCCGCGGAAGCAAATATTAAGATTAGAAAATGTTTTGAAAAAAAACAACTTACCTGATAATGAATTTAAAGATTTATAAATTAAAAGAGAGATTTGAAAACGCTAAGGCGATTTTTAAAACTAAAATAGCACAAAGATTTAGAGAAAGACCACAAATGAGATAGGTGGATGAAATAAGGAAGATTGCTGATATGTTATGGAGAAGAGAGGATAGGGATCAGAGAAAATGGATTAATTTTGGAGAAATCTTCATCCTACTGTGAATTAATAAGGATCAAAAATGATGTTATAATGATGAATTTGATTGTTTGTTTGTTTCTTTTTTTTTTTGGGGGGGGGGGGTGTTATGATGAATACCCTGTATCTGTTCCACTACATTGCAATCATCTATAATTGTGATAGAATGGAGTTGATATAGGGTAACCCCTAACAAAAATCGAAGAAACTTCTTTTAATATTTACTATCAACCAGGTACTATAGTATTATATATAACAAATACAAGTAAGAGCTAACTAATGTTAAGCTGAATTCAGGGGTTAATAATACGAGCAGAGTTTCCGTTATAATCCCATAATATTTGGTTGCTAGGGTCTAAACAAGTAACACCTGAGATTAGCTACCATGTGTTAATCAGTTTTAACAAATTAGATTCACAATTTTAAAAAAGTACAGTTTAAATTTTATATATAATCAAATTTGTGTCAGAGCTCATATACATAATAATTTAAATAATTAAAATATATTATTTAAACAACAGGCAAACTCTCCATACAGTAGTGCCACTCAGTGCCAACCAGAGTAATCAATGGATGCACTACTGTATGGAGAGTTTTGCCTGTTTTAATAACAGTTATGTGTGCTAGCATAAGAAATGGTAATCATGTAATATATTATTTAGTTTATTTTAAACATATCCTTAACTCTGCATGTGTCTTAATAATACAATATGCCATCCTGTGCCATTAATTGAAGTAGTATGTGGCAGATATAAGAACTACCTTTTCTGGATAGGTTTGTGATTGGGTAAAAAGGAAATCTCAATTTGGTCTGAGGAGTAAAGTTTTTGAGCTCAATCTACTACTTACACACTTGAAAGTCACATGACATATAATGATGTTGATAATTATTATTATTATCTAAAAGTTTTATATGTAGGCTTGACCAGCAAAAGGCCAGAATAAATTATGTTAATTTCTCAGCAAACCAAAGACAAATCACCACCAGTGGTGATCGAGTGCTTCTCCTAAGTTACAGTACTCTGCCTCCAGGCTGAAAATGTTAATATTCACATATGCATTACAATCGTTTTGGTTATTAATTTAAATGCACTGCCTGGTTTCATGCAGTAGTAGAATGGCAAAATTTAAGACTCGTGATCCATAGAATGTGACTCAAAACTACTCTGGTGCTCAAACATCATAACATTCACACTCACATTAGAATTTCATTGGTCATTAATTGAAATATACTACATTGTTTTAATGCAGTGGTAGATTGGTAGACTTTAAGATCAAGATTTGGTAACTCAAGCCTATCACTGCTGGTGGTCAAACTTCATTACCATTCACACACCCTCATGGTCATTCATTTAAATAACCTGAGTATTTTAGGGCAGTGCTATAATAGCATACTTTGGAGTTCAAATTTAATATATTGTGGCTCAGCCCTGCTAATTCTGGTGCTCAAACTATATTAACATTTACACCCCCATTAGAATCTTATCGGTCATTTATTTGAATACCCTGTGTGGTTTATTGGCAGACTTTAGGATTCAAGATCCATATACTATGGCGTAACTCTGCTACTTCTGATACTCAACCTTCATACAAACTCTCAAGTCACAAACCATTTGATTATTTCTTTAATTTAAATTTGAATGGATTAATTTATTCAAGAAGGGCCAATGAATGTCTTAATAAAAATGAATAAGAGTATGAATAAAGGTAAGCTAATGTTAGAAATTTGAGGATTATAAGTAGTAGTATTTAAAAAATCAGTCTACATAAAACCTATCCCAGTGATAGTGAACCCATGACATGCAAAACATTAATAGGTGCATGAAGTAATTGCTTGTAATATGCATTCTTTTAGGTCCATCTTGCAACTTCTTTCTCATATGGTGCAATATAAAATTAATAGATTATTCAAGTAATTCTCTTTTGCTAGATTAAATTTGGAGATACTATATTGAAATTTATTGAAATATACAATTTAATATGAGAATATGGAGGCATATTGAAGATCCAGATTCCTAGATCACTTCCAGCCAGAGAAAGTAAAAAGGAATCGCACTTTGACCTGCGACATAGAACTGATGTGCTTAACCTGATTCTTGAATGTCACATGACCTCCTGAACAACTGACTTGAATTGGTCCTATTTTTACATTGATCCAAACATCACTATTTTTTATAATGGTCTATAACACTTCATGATAATTTCCGATTCCTAATCATCATGCCTCTTTGTAAGTCCATAAATGTTCTTGGACATTTCCCTGTTTATTTTTTTCATTTGGTTTTTCAATATTCTCTTTTTCCTTTTCCTAACAGTAGTCCAATTTAATATTTGTTTCAGTCTTATTCAATATTTATTATTTCTTGAAATATTTTATTTTATTGCTTCTCTACTTTACTGCAAATCTTTGATAGTAATAACTTCTTCTTTTATCACTATTTCGCCACTTAATGTAAGATTTAGGAAGTTCCAGATAGTAGTGCTTAATAAACTCCTATCCAATGCTGTCCTATACAGCTACACTGGCTTAGCTTCTAGCTTATGATTTTCATCTGTGGGGAATTTTTACCTGGAAGCAATGCAGATAATTTTTGGATCTTTTGCACATTCTGTCTAGCAGTCATCTTTTATTTGTTTGTTTTATTATTAAACTATCACTCTAAATTAACCTACGTATTATTTTCAATCTAAAACTATCTTGCTCTTTAGACATCTGAAATCTGTTCTGTATCTATACATAATAAGCACTTCCATCTGGCATTACTAATTACTAAATATTACACTAGGTGGCATAATAGTAGTGAGAAAAAGGATTTGCTCTGAACAACATTGTGTAACCATTATATAAAATGGGGTTATACTATGTTTTATTGGTTTTAACCCCCATATCTATAGTGAAATTTTATTTGGATAAAAGTATATTATTCTTTATATATATATTTCTTTTGTCACTTTTTAAAAAATAATATTTATGTTTAAATTAAAGTAATTGTATAGTCAGTTGTTAAGGAGGTCATGTGCAGTTTAGCCTTCAAATGGCAAGTTAGACCCAATAGTTCCATTAAATTGACTAAACTGATATTTATACTCTTCAATCAACTGATTAATCTAAGAACCTTAGTTCTAGCCCCAGCACACCGCATTCAGGCTTATAAAAATAGTTATAACTTTTTCAACAATATATAATTGTGAGTCATTGAGTTATCAGATGAAAGTAAGAAAGTAGAACTAAATGTGAATGCTAAAAAGATAAAAGTAATGTTCAATGGATTTTCAGAAGAAGAAAATAAAAATCGATTATCATAAATTAGAAGAGGTTAACAGTTACAAATACTATGGTAAATTATTACTACAGATTGAAACATAATGGATGGAATTAAACTTGCAAAAAGAAACATAGCAATTAAAGAAATTATCTCTATATGTTTGAAAAAAAATTTAATACAGGTGCTTTATCAGTTCTTTATTACGAATGTGATACTTGAGACCACTTAATGAAGTATTGGTCGATGTATATTAGGAGAACAAGAAAAGTGTTGAAAATAAAATAAATGGATGAGAGAGCAACAGATCTTGAAAGAATCAAGAGATTAAAATGGAGCTGGAATAGTTAACACATTAAATTGAGTCCCAAGAGATTGCAAAAAATCTGCAAAAAGACCATATATAGGATAGAAATATGAAATATAGGAAGATTGCAAAAAAATCCACAAAAAGACCACACATGTGAAATAGATAGATGAAATAAGGAAGTCTTCTGGTATGATATGGAGAAGAGAGTTAACAGTTATAAATACCATAGTAAATTATTACAGATGGAAACAAAATGGATGGACTTAATTATAGAATTAAACTTAGAATGGAGTGCCTTTGGAAAAAAGAACTTGAAATTTTCTCTACATGATTGAAAAGGAAAAATTGTAATATATGTGCTTTACCGGTTCTTTATTATGAATCTGATACTTGGATATTTAAATATGAAAGCATTAGAAAACTTCAAACTATTTTATGAAGTATTGGTAGATGTATATTAGGAGTAACAAAAAAGTATTGAAAATAAAATAAATGGGTAAAAGAGCCAACAGGTCTTGAAAGAATTAATGCATTAAAATGGAACTGGAGTAGATATGCTTCTAAAAGTAATGATAATCACTGAATAGTTGACATTTTAAATTGGATCCCAAGAGATTATAAAAGATCCAGAAGGAGATCACGTGTGAGATAGATAGATGAAATAAGTAAGATTATTGCTGTGATGTGGAGAAGAGAGTCTAGGAATCAGATAAGCAGGTTTAAACTTGGAGAAAGGTTAGCCCTGCAATGGATCAGTAAGGATTTAAAATGATGATGATGATGATGATATTCGCATAAATGAATTTTATTAATTAAAATATTAATAAATGTAAGATTATTGCTTATGTTGAATTAAAAGAGGTTTTTTTTGGTAAACCTTAAAAGTGTTTATTCAGTATGAAACCAATAATAAAAGTTATTTGAACTTTTTATCTAACAAAAGATTAAAGGAAATATTTATTGTACAAATTCCATGACAACGTAACACTTACGTATTACCTGCTTATACAATTTCAAATCAATAAAATGTACAACAGGTGAAAAAATTAAATATTATCATGATATCTGTCATATTTATTTCCAACATAACATTATGGATATTCTCATTCTTCCTATTTATTTGCATTAAAATTAAATATATATATACTCCAACATAAACACCATCATCACAAACCTTCAGGAAACCACGATATATTTTTATAAATTACTACATTTTTATTTACAACTATCAAACTCACTCCACTCACAACTTTGACACCATCCACCTCAGATGAATACAACAACGATTATTACTAATCATTTACTAAACTAGAAATTGTCTCCAGCATTAATATAAACTTTAAACCTCGGTTAAAGATTGATATCTGATTTTTTAAATTTTTAAACATACACACGCATGGAATTATCCACTTTTCTCTTTCCTATGTGTAATATCTTTATAGATATAGTTTGTTATTTTGTTACCTGAAATTATATATATTACTGTTGAAGTAGTTAGTCAGTTTGTATTAATAATTATCGGTTATTTTTAATAATAACCGAATAAAATGGCCAAAGAGATTAATTCTAAAAAATATATCACATGAACTGGTAGTTATTAATAATTTCTGACTGTCAATGGTAAATTTAAGAAATTTCAATACCGTTAAGCTTGAAACTTCTTCGTATTCCAGAGGAAAGGATTCAGATCGTTGTGTTCTTGGTAACTATTCACTTAGTACTGATTACAATATTATTGGAAGATATCTTTTTTATTTAGTGTGACTGGACATTGCTTTTCTGTTTTCATTAATTTTATGATACCCATAGGCATAATAGAGGATTGAGACATAATGAACAAATACTTCAGTGGTCAAATGAACAATTTAAAATTGGAAAAGAAAAAAAATCAGTTATTTATAAGAGAAGAGGATTATTCATTTTTGCTAAAAGTTAAAGAAATCAAAGAGATTTCCTACAAATCACCTGAAGAATATCAAGGGTCATCAAGATATTATAAAAATTGAAAGTGTTGCAAAACACATTGTACCAGTTAAAAAATGAAAATGAATAATTTTATCATAATTTGATAAGTAATACAACAATAAATAAAAAATCATTGAATGTTAGAATAAATAACAAATATTATAAAATACATTTTTATTATATTTACTAGACATCAATGATATCATACACATAGTGAACCCAAACTTAAGGTAGATACGGAGTAGTATTTATGGCTGTGGTTTCATGTTCTAACATCTACAAAGCCTAAACTTGAAATGCTGAAAAGAAAAAACTGAATCTATGAAATATCATGCAAATGTGGAAGAAGGTATATTGGTGAGATCAATCATCCTATTGAAAAGTGCTTGTAAGAACATAAACTGATGATTAGAAGAGAGAAAAGAGATGTGTCTAAGGTCGCAGACCATGATCATATGTTCAATTAGGAATTGAGAATTGGGAAAATACAAAAAATATTTAATAGAGAAGAAAGAAAATTTAAATGCTGCTTTCATGACAATGACCAAAAATCTCATAAGCCAATTTAGTGTGACTATACATAATGTATGAAAACCCCTAATCAACTTTGTAAGTGGAGAAATCAGGAGGAACATCATAGATAAGTATATGAAATTTCAATTCACTTTTGCCTTTGGCAGGATGGCTCAGTTGGTTAGAGTGTTACCTTAAAATTCAATAATCAAGAATCTAAGGACCCAAGTTCGAATCCCATGCTAGTATTGTCACTGGTTAGGCCAGCAACACCGGAAGAAGAGGGGAGAATAATGCCTCTTGAAATGTTGCGCTTATACTAACCTGTTTGATGTGCTATTACTAACAGTTGAATGCATTTGGAATAAATTTAAATAAAGTTATTTTTTTCTAAAGACATTCAATACGCATATGATGGAAATAGTCCAATATAAAAATACAACTAGAACACCATCATCACAAACCTTCAGGAAAACGCTATGTGTATATATTGTTAGAAGAACATATGTTTGTAAAATCTATACAAAAGCAGTTATTTATTTTTTTACTCTTTATTAAAATATATTATTATAAATATTTATATAAATCAAAAGTTCTGAAACAGATACACAAACATTACAATTTCTAAAGTATTATTAAAAATATATATAGTAGATATAAGAGCAAAACATTTGCATTCTAACATTTTCCAGTAAGTTTATATCACATCTTTCAAAATGTACAATAGATAAAGACTGGGGATCTTTTTTTTTTCAAAATTGGCAATATAATGAGAAACTTCTTTCTAGTAAATTAAAAAAAAAAACACAGGAAATATTTTTATATAACTTATTTATTAAGACAAATAAAAAAAGTGCTGATAAAAAAATGAATAACTATGTTTACACATGTTCTCTTCCGAGAGTTGTCAAAGAGAGTCCAGAGAAAATCAAATACCTCATTAATTAAAATTGCTACCTATGCTGAAATTAAAACATGCATGTTTACATTCCATACTATTGAATAATATTAGTAGAAATCTTATGCAATACGTAAAGAGCCTGCTAATAGCTCTAAACAAACTTTTTTTAATCATAAATGCTACAAGAGAAAGTACCTGAAGACTTTATCTATGGTTGTCTGCATCCTTAGATTGGTTTTGAGCTATGGCCCTCTTCAGTGAGGAGCTAGGACATTAGATTCAAAATACTAACTCAAGCCAAGCATTTATCTAATTCTTAAGATATTAAGAAAAAGATCTAAATCTTCAGACACCTACATGTCTTCCAATTTAGCTCTTTAATTAAAGAAACTATATGGGCCTATTTAGAGTTATTAGCAGGCTCTTTATGTATTGCTACTGAATAATGGCAATCCAAACATGATAACACAAGGACACATTGTGACAATGTGATGCAATGACATAATTTGTTATTGATTACTATGAAAAGGTTATGTTACTCTGTGTAGTAGTATTTTTTATTACAATTTTTTTCAAATTTGAATTAATAGTTTAGGAACATCCTGTGTATAATTGTTTATAAACACAGCAAAACTTTCCATACAGTAGTGCCACCCTGTGCAATTATGTGCTAGTATAAGAGATAGTGATCATGTGATGTATAATTGTTTATGTGAAAAGCAGGGTTTAAATTAATAATTCTGAAACATCCTGTGAAAATTGGGGGTCTATTAAGTAAAGGCAACAATAAACAAATAATATTAGTATCAATATTCTCGTATTGGTTTATGTCATAAATAAATTTCTTTAGTGGGCATTAAAATAATTAATCATTTAATATTTATGATTAGACGAAAATATTGCAATGGGTAAATAATGTTAGCATCTACATATCAAATGAGAAACTACTAACAACTCATAAAAGTCAAAGTACGTTACTTGTTGAATTTCTTTGCTTTTAGATATTTTCACATTTATTTCAGAATTTATACCTAGAATTGTTTTTTTAGAGCATATGTCTAGAGCAGTGGTCTTCAACCACCGGGCCACGGATCGGCACCGGGCTGCAGAAGTTTTCTGCCGGGTCGTGCTAGACTGGCAAGAAAGTTAGTAATAACAAAATAATAAGATTTTGATCTTTTAATTAATATAAACAGTTTTTATTTATTTTTTTATCGCATTTTTACCCTGTTAAAAAATAAGAAACAGAACAAAAATGAAATCTAATCAATCATACATAAATTAATTTGTTTTTCTATTTATCACAGATATTTATGGAGAGATAGAATTAAATTTATTATTTTTCTAAAAAAATTCAAAATTTAAAAAAAAAGGTTTTTTTATTAAACAAACTCTAGTTGACTTTTGATAGTCAATCACGGTCGCTTGTCGGCATTGTTTATGTGTTAAAACAAGATCAAAACTTTGGGCTTTTTCAAGTTTCGTTTTCTTTTTTTTTTTGTTTAAAAACACGCCCACTTTTTTGAGGGCCTATAAGGCGATATTTTTTGGTTTTATTTGTATACTGCTGCTAATATACTAAAACTTTTATTTTTAAAACCAATTTATTTCTGTTAACCTTTTTTTAAAAATAAAAACAAACAAAAAATAACTTTGCGATTTTTTTTTTTTTTGGGGGGGGGGGGGGCTTTATTTCTCTTACGTGATATCTATTTTACCATTTTTTTAAAAAAACTTTTCCTATTAATTACATTTTTTGATCCTTTCAGCACACCAGCACAAAAAAAAATTACAATAACATCAAAACTTCAGACTTTTACACGTTTCGTTTTATTTTTTCAGATTTTAAATACGGTGAATTTTTTTTGACTGTATGGTGATTAATTACGCGATTTCTATTTTGCCCTTACTACTTTCAAAAGACAACCTCCATATATATATAACCATCTTGTATATTGAACATTAAATACAGATATTACATTTATCATAATCATTGCCATGTAATTACACTAGCTATGATATTTCCCAACATTCAGGTGAATAACATTTTATTCTTGAATGTTTTAACAATGAAATAATAAACATAGAAATGCAAGCACATTAATGAGAATGATTGTTATTGTACTGTTTTCTGTGTTCAGCATGTGAAGGTAAGCAACACCATTACAATACACAATAACTAGTGTGCTGTTTTGGTCAGTTATAACAATTATGCTTATCTAAGGCTAAGCAGGTTACACCTTTAAGAAAATTTATCTATAAACTTCTGCCGGTCCGCGAAATCTTATTCTTATTTTTGCAGGGCCGCAGGTGTGAAAAGGTTGAAGACCACTGGTCTAGAGGCTGAGATTGATTAAACATTTGAAACTTGAAATTGATGGATGGAGCTTTCATAAATTAATAATAAAGAACTAATTACAGACAATACTGTGTGTACAGACAATACTGTGTATTGAAATTTTTTTTATAAATTTCACATTGTAATGAGAGGGGATTTGAATACAGACTTTCATGCCCTCTTCATCTACCCTCTGCATTTTATATAACTAATATACATGACCATATTCCTGTGAAAAAGATAAATGATCTCTAGTATATCTATTTCGTGCTGAACCAGTGCTCATCAGTTGATCCAGATTATCATCTTCCACACATACATATAATCAGTGCTCAGTTTATATTAATATAGCAAATCTTTAAACTTTAATGGGCTAATTGATATGTACTGGATCTGAAGGAAATATGTATATTGGAGATCAATTATTTTTTTCACATGTATGTGGCCATGTGTATTGGTTATATAAGATGAAGTGGATAGCTGAAAGGGGCTTAAAAGCCTATATTCAAACTCCCTCTAATTACAACTAAAGTTTAATATATACATTAAACTTGCATTCAAATATTACAAAGTCCACATTGTTACATTTTATCATTTTAAACTAAACCCTTTTTCTTCTCATAAATATTAAAGGATTAAAATGTTTAAATCTATAAAGAAACAGAGTTATCTAAGCCTGCAACAATCAAAAATACTGCATAAAAATTTCTAATATAATTTTATTTTAAGATTTTTTATTTCATCAACCATCATGTGCCCATCTCTGCTTACATATAACAAATGTTACTAGGAACAATTCTCTTCTCATTACTCCAGAGCCATCTATTGTAAGCTTAAGTAATCAATAGATATTAAACAGCAGTGTTTTTGTATCCACATCCTGCCAGATTAGAGATAGATTCTTAGACGTAATGCATCTGAATGTTTCAGTTATAAAAGATTACCATTTAATAATATTAATTACTCAAACTTACAATAAATAGCTCTGTAGTAAGATGAAGAAAATTAGCAGTATATTTTATTCTATCTTTCATTTTGTAAAATATATTTAGCATCAGTGATGCTTGTTTCCGTCTATATGTATATTCTGCGAGTGTGCACGCGTGCAAATAAATCTGTGTGCATTTCATATTTTTGTAAAAACATTTCCATGACTATAGTGACTATTAATTACTGTTTATCTAAAAATTGGATTTTTTATATAAAAAATTTAAAATATATATTAATTCTTTATTTCTTCACAGTCGGAAGCCTTTATGTCTGCAATCTGATTGTTATGAAATCATCTAATAACAGCGGACTTAAAAGCTTTACGTAAAATCCACTGCCTTTACATATAAATGAATCAAGAAATACGATCTCTACCCACAAAAAATTAAAAATAACAAAGTAAAAGAAAAAAATAAATAAAAATAACTTTTTTATATTGGAATTGGATTGAAACTTTTTTTTTAATATTTTTTTTTTTTTTGATTACAAATAAAGTGAAAATTGTATTACTTTATTATGGTACGATTGCGATATCCACGCCGTTTGTCTTCCAACTTTTGTGTGGATGCTTAAAATTATAGACAATAAAGCCTGCTATATAAAATTATATTTTTAATATCACCATCATCATCATTGACAACCGTTATCAATCCACTGCGGGATGAAGGTCTCTCTAAGTCCAATCCTTCTTCTCTGATCTCTTACCTCTTTCTCCACATCATCATCCCACACACTTCCTTATTTCATCCATCCATCTCACATATGGTCGCCTTCTGGGTCTTTTACAATCTCTTGGAATCTATTTTAAGATTTCAACTATTATTATCTTTTCTAGTAATATATTCAGCCTAACTCCACTTCAGTCTCTTAATATTTTCAATGATATCAACTTCTTTGTTCTCTCATCGTGTATTTCGTTTTTGATCTCTTCTTCTTACTACTAACGTTTATCTTATTATACTTCATTGAGTTAGTGGTCTGAAATCTCCGCATTACTTTCCTGTTAAGTATGCAACTGTCAGATCCATGAATAAAAACTGGTAAAATATATTTTTAAAAAACTTCTTTTCAAACACATAGGCATGTATTCTTTTAATATTAAGTTATTTCTACCAAAAGCACTCCAATCAAATTTAATTCTATAATTAATTTCATCCATTATGTTTTCATCTGTAGTAATAATCTGATTAATATATTTGTAGATATTAATTTCTTCTAACTCATTTTTATCAATCTTTTTTTTTATATATAAATAAATCCATTGATCATTACTTTAGTCTTTTTAACATCTACCTTTAGTCCAACTGTCTTGCTTTTTTTTTTTTTCACGTGTCATAGCATCGGCCGGGAAGCGAACCCGCTAGCCCGGGACAACTGCTCGTAAGGCGGCTGCGCTGACCTCTCGACCACCACGCTTGACAACTGTCTTGCTTTTATCTGAAATTCTTCAGCAAGCGCTAAAGCACTATTTGCAAAAAAAAGTATATCATTTGCAAACATTAAATGATTTAAATAATTTCCAATTATTTTTACTCCATTAGCTTTCAATTGTAATCCAAAAAATACTATTTGCAAAATAGCTGTAAAAAGTTTTGGAGATATGGAGTCACCCTGTTATATATCCTTCTCAATGTTAATCTTCCTAGTATCATTGTAAGTATAGGGGATTTGAACTCAGATTTTCAAGCACCCTACAACTATCCCCACTATCTCCCACCCATATATATAATCAGTGCTCAGTTTGTATTAAGATAGCAAATTTTCATACTTTAATGGACAGGCTTCAATACACCCCAACCTCCAACTTTTCAGCCATCCATATCATTGAAAATCTGATGATGAAAATTCAAATCCCATTCTGATGCTAATATTATTGCCATGCCCATGTATCATTGTGTAAATTAATTGTTGCTGTTGTATTTTTATTGATATTTTTTAGGATATGTTAAAATCATGGATCTATACCTTGATGATCTAATGCTTTAATCGTTAAAAAAATGATTACAGAATCAAATGTCTTTTTATAATCTACTGTAACAGTCAAAACACGTGTATCTCATTAACATATTGCAGAATTCGACCACCACATAGAACAGCACACCATCGATAGCAAGCCACCGGTAATACTGAGTTCAACATAGTTTATCTTCCACAATACAATCTACAATAACCTCTGATCGACATAAGTAAACACTTCTTTAGACTTCAGGAGATAAATTATGTTTTTTTCCGAGTTCCAACAATCAAACGAATATTAATTAACACATATAATCGAGGAAATATATATAATGGGCATCGAATAAATGAACACTTAACTACAGACGTATAGTTAAAATTATTTATTTACATATTTAATAAAAGAAAACATTAGTAAGTTATTGATCATATTTTAAATTCAAAGTCTCAACACTAATTTAATATTATATATATAAAAATACATTTATTTATTAGACATTTATTTATATGAACTAATCCACTACCTATTCTCATAGTATTTCTAATCATCTGTAAAATTTATACTTTCACTCAAGCATCATAACCACATACATTTATTTAATAAAAATATTTATTTTAGACTAAACAAACATTTATTTGAGAGTATATCAAACAATGCATGGAGTGATAGAGAGAATAATAAACTAAATAAAGAACACTTACCTTAGAACATAACATCACAAACTCAATACCGTGAATAAGTGATAAGTTTTTCTCTGCCTCGACCCGAAAAGGTAAGTGTCACATACATAACAAAACTTTCAATTTATCTCTGATAAGCCTACGAACATTTAATTTTTGGACTGTTAATTCAACCCTGGAGAATCCGAAATTAATGAAATTGGGGCTTCAAAACTAACCTGTTAATATCTAAAAGATTTGTGTATTTAACTAGATTTCAAACTAACATACAACTTTACTAAAAAAATTGTACTCTCAAAGAAATGAAATTTACATAATTATTCATTAACATTTAATAATAATAAAAATATCTAAAAGGAATATATACTAGTATGCCACTATACAGTATCGACTCATTACAATAATGATTTTAATCGATTTATATGAAATTTAAGTTATCTATAAAACAATATTAAACAAATAAACTTTCGATTTACTTTAAAACTAAGACAATTATGAGAAGGTAATATTTCAAATATTATAAATAAAATGTAGATTTAAAATACACACCTAAGAAGTGATAGAGGGTAATAGATTATCAATTTACGATTACATGAATTTAAATTTTAGTTTACAAATTTACAATTTTAAATTTAAATATACAAATAATAGAGATGAGTATAGCTTATTATTATAGAGTACTTATAATTTGAATACAAAAAGTTTTTATAAGAGTTTGATTGTTTATAGATTTTTAATAGAAGTTTTTTTTTTCTTTTTTTATTTTTAACTTTTTTTTTCAAAATTTTTTGATTGTGGTCTTCCATGGAGTTTTGTTGTACTTTTTAATTTATTTAAGTATTTTAGCCTCTAAAATTAATGAATCTCCCACTGCCCCTTTTCTTATCTTAACTTTTAATTTTTTTTGGTATTTTAGGTTTTATTTATCTTGCCCTCGGATAATCAAGCCGCTGTTTTTTGAAGAAATTTGCTGTGCTATTGTTTCTTTACATTCATTAATTACCTTTTTTGGAATTTTGCTATAATTAATTTATTATCTATCCTGACCGGCTTTTAAATTTCAAAGACAAAAGGGAAAAAATTATTTTAACTTCATTAATTATTGCATCAGATTTTGTTAGAATTATTATTTAACGAAATTTAAATTAGCAACAAACAACTATAAAATCAAAATAACTGATTAATATTCCACAAAATTATTTAACTACAAGAAACTAAATAATTATTTTATCCGTATTTATGGTTTAATTTGAGACAAAGGGGGTTTATGTTGAATTCACATATATTAATACTTTTAATATTGTTACACACACCGAACCAAAAAGAAATTGGGGGGAGACGGCGGGGCGACGAAAAGGGAACGGAGAAAACAACAAATTCTAAGAATTATGGCAACCCACCTTTATTGGTTCTTGTTATAATTTCTACCAATACTTGGATATGGTCCACTGCACTAAAACCACTTTTAAATCCAACTTGTTTTTTTGGTTGGTTAAAATCCAGTTGATTGTAGAAATTGTAATTATTTTGGTGAACATCTTTTAGAGAACTGATAAAAGACTGATATATCTGTAATTTCTAAGATTTTCTTTATCCCCTTTTTTAAATATTGATATTATAATACTGCATTCTTCCAACTATCTGGTACATCTTTATTGTTTAGACCCTAGTATGTAACTCTGCCAAAAAAATGTATATTCCTTTACCTGCTTTTTTTAAGATATCAATTATAATTCCATTATAATCTGGAGATTTTCCTTTCCTTCTTCACAGAATTGATTTATTTCTCACATTATTTAAATCCTGATCAATTTAGAAGAATAGTAGTTAAACGACTAAACATCACATGATCATCATTCTTTATGCTTATACAAGCTGTTTACACAGAAGCAAAACTCTCCATACAGTAGTGCCACTTGGTGGAAGCCATAGTAATCAATGGATGCAGGAAGCTTTGTGCATAAAATTCTTATCTAGTGCCTACTCATCCAATATCCACAGACTAGTTTCTAGCTTGTGGCTTTCATCAGTGAAGAGCCTTGGATCTAGTAGGACTACACCTAGATCTTAGGATCTAATGCAATTTCCAGAAGCTACCTTTTACCTTATTATCTAACTATAAAGCTTTGAGTCCAAAATGGAAACACAATGATGTTTTTAATTCAAGCTCATTAGCTTGTATGGTTGTATAGATTTGAACTCAGTTCAGCATTTATACTTTTTGGTGTCTTTGGTTTTTTAATAACCACAGTCACCATAATCCTGTTAGGCAGGATTTGTTTAAATGACCAAACATGACATAGTCATCATTCTTTGTGCTTACACAGGTGGTTTTTGTGTAAGTATGAAGAATGGTGATCATGTGATATTTAGTCATTTAATACCAATCCTGCCCAATAGGATTATGGTGGCTGTGGTTATTAAAGAATCAAAGACACTAAAAAGTATGGATGCTGAACTGAGTTCAGATCTGTGTTTTCATTTTGGACTCAAAGCTTTATAGTTAGCTAAAGGTAAAAGTTGGCTGTTGAATGGTTACATTAGACCATAAGATCTAAGTGCAGTGCTCTCAGATCCAAGGCTCCTCACTGATAAAAGCTACAAGCTAGAAACTAGTCTTGGATATTGAATGAGTAGGCACTAGATAGGGATTTTAGGCACAAACTTTTCTGCATCCATTGATTACTACAATTTGTACTGAGTTGAACTACTGGATGGAGAGTTTTGCCTCTGTGTAAGAATAGTAGTTGTAAGAAATACTTTTCTTTGTTTTTTATTGCTATACACATTTCATGATGCCATCTCTCTTTTAAATAACCATCTCTTGTTTTTTATGCAGAAATAAGTTTCCTATCATTACCAAGATTTTGGTTTACATTCTTAAAACTTTTATTTTTTTCTATAGCTTTCCTTATTAATTCACAATTATACTTTCTTATCTTTTTTTTACACCATTTTACAAAATTTTAGATACTCAACCCATCTTCATTTTTATATATTTTCGTATTTCTTTTTTTTTTTCAAAAATTGCCTTGCCTTGGTAAAAATTTTATTGGTCAATGGTTGCTTTTTTCTACCAGTTATCTTTGTTGCAGTTTTTAAAAGTGTATCAGTTATCTATTGATTTTGTTCAAATATGAATCATGTTCAAAGTCTGTCAATATTTGCAAACGATTTGCAAAATTCCAAAATCTTTTCTATTCTTTAATATTTTTTATACATATATTAAAGTGAAGATTTTAACGAATAAAGTATGTCAACATATATTTTGGATTCGTATTGGCTTGATATAAGCATTAGATTATATTGACTTGTAATTATATAGAGAGCTGTTTCCATCATCAAATATTATTTATGAATGCTTTTAGAAAAATTCAAACTTTATTAACACATTCCAAATACATTCAGCTGTTATTAATAGCATACAGACAAACGTTGCAGTGGTATTACTTTTCTCTCTTCTTCATGTATGGCTGGCCTGGCCAGTAACAATACTTACAAGGGAATTGATTGTGGATATTTAGATTTATAAGTATTAAATTTAAGGTAACTTTCTAACCAATTAGGCTAAGGCATCGGTTAGTAGAAATTTCATATACTTATCTATGAAAGTCCTTCTGATTTCTCCACTTTTTACTTTAGGACAAAGTTAATGTGATTATTAAACATTATGAATTATCAAATTAGGTTTGATTCCCTTGCTAATACTGTGACTGGTCAAGCTGGCAACCCTTGAAAAAGAAAGAAGAGGAATAGCATTTCAAAATGTTGTGTTGAACACTAATCTACAGGCTGTTACTAAGAATTGAATGTATTTGAAAAGTTTAAATAAAATTTGACATTTTCTAAAAAAATTTAGCAATTAATATTAATTGATGGAAATATTCTGACAAATAATTACAATACCATCAACACAAACTTTCAGACAAGTATTGGGTTGACTATTTATGTAAATGCTTGGCAAAGCTTCACAGTGGCTGAAAAAAAGATATGTATGGACAGTAAACTGAAATTAAAAAATGAATATAAGAATCAGCACTGCCAGATGTGTGTAGATAAAAACAGCATTATAAAAAAAATCAAAATTATTCATCAAACTATGCAATTTGAACAAATACTTATATATGTTTACTATTGGCAATAGTGGATTACTAGGCTTGCCTATCAAAGGAGAGTGCAGCCCACCATGATGACATTTGAAGTGAATGATATCTAATATACAGGAGATGGCAGATGAGATCCAGTAAAAATATTGATATAATGCTATTATTTACAATAGCAAATATATACATGAATGATCAAAATATGCATTTACATAGACATGCATTTATATATATGTTGAATTAAATATTTTACAATAAAAAATGAGCCAGCTTCAAGTCACTTGAATTCCATCATTTTTAATGCTGCGGTAAAGATTTTACCGTCATTTGAAAGGTTATAAAAAGTTCCATAAGATGCTGCCCTCTTTTGAATTATTTTACAAGTAAAAAATCAATAAAGCTAACATCAAAGGTCTAACAAAGGGAGGAGGCAGTTCATTCTAAGTGTTGGTTGGCTCTCAACTATTGAGGACAAAGAAAACTGCTTGTCAATAATTTCCACCATTACGATTTCTTTTCTTTCATTTCAAAAGTGATAAACGAATGTTTTAGACCATTTTAAAAGTATTTTTTGACATATTATTAATTATTTTGATAAAATATGGTAAAAATAAAATTATTTTAGAAAAACATTTAAGATTTTAGTAAAAATATTTAAGATTTTAGGAACAATTATTTACTTTTTTGCAACGTAAAATTGAGAAAGAAATCACTGACATCAGCAACACTTTTTAGTTCGTTACTAATGTTAATTTTAGATTTGCCGCTATCTAATATTTTTATAATTATAAATAACAAATTTATTTTTGAAAAAACTTTTGTTCACTTTCATAACCTGACAAATTATTAATATACTTTTTACAAATGAAACTAAAGTGAATATAATATTAAAAAATGAATATACTTTTGCTGTTGAGTTTGTGAATTGACCAATTAAAATTTAGAGTTTTATTTCACTTGGCCAATAAAATTAATTGTCAGTTAAAAGGTTAATGACAGTATGTGATGCTGTATTGATTACAAAGTGGGTTACAATCATATAACTATAAAAAATGTATATTGTATTGGTGACTCTGGTCAATAAAAGAAGAAGCAAAATATACAAGTAAAATAATATGAGACTAGTAGTTAATTAACTAAAGCTCAGTTTTCATACAAATATTCATTTACTTTAGCTACCATATACTCTAAATATTGCACATTGGAGTGCATGTTCTCAGAGATATGGGGGTTTCTTCTTTGAATCATGTATATGGCAAAAATTACATATATTTCAACAGCAATTGTTATATATAAGATAAAAGTATTATAGTGGTACACTAGTTCAATATTATTAATTAGTGTGATTTATAAAATAGGAAAATATTTTATTCTCTCCTTGCTTTAGTGACTGGAAAAAATAATTAATAAATTTGTAAATATGGAAATAATTTACTAATGAAAAAATAAAATAATAAATCACTAAATAGATAATAAAGTGAATCACTTCACTTTATTTATTCTTGAGCATTTTTCAAATCAGAAATATGATAAAAGGTCAAGTGCTTTCTCTCTTTATAACTTTACATAACTTTTCATATAAAAAAAGAATTATTATCATTTATTGCTAGATAACTTTTATGAAAATAGTTTCATTTACATTATTATTAGTAATTATGATACAGTATATGCTATAAATAATTGAAGTTTAAATATTATATTCTTATAGGTCCTTCTTGAATAAAAAAAATAATGTCATTTTTGACAAGTTCCAAAATACTTTTATCCTTTAGTTTTTTAAAAGTTCAATATTGTTTTCATTTATTTGTCCTGATTATTCCCAATGGAAAAAAAACAAATCAAAGCATTAAAAGTTTTGACTTTAGAATATTGTACTGTGATCTTTAAAGTCTTTTTTTTCTTCCTTTAAATATTTTTTTCTTTCAGTATCATTGAACACAACATTAAAGGCAAGGCAAAACTCTCTCCATATACTAGTGCCACCCTGTGCCAATGGATGCCTTGTTTAATAACAATTATGTGTTAGTATAAGAGTTGGTGATCATGTGATAACATTAAACACAATTATACAAAGTATAGCATCCTTATTTCTTCTCTGGTAAGCCATTTGCACAGTACCATTTACCAATAGCAGTTTTTAACTAATTGATAAAAAATATATATTGGACAGTGCACTAGTGTCAGAACCAATGAACTATTTTCTTTAAGTTAGCACTTCATCTTCCATACAAGCCTTAGTACCAAGAGTATTTCCATCACTTTAAGTAAATTAAAATAATAATTACAAATTTATACCTCTTGTGTATATTTTCCCATTTACTTGATGGATATTTTTTCAACTTCATATACATACCAAGGCCTTTGTCATATTTATAAATCTTTTCAGGTTCATCTCCAAAATAAATTAAAAGTATCTTATTTTTAACAAAAGAAAATTAATTAAATGAATATATCACATTAATTTCCAAAAGTATAATGATGTAACTTTGGCATAACCAATATAACTTTAACAATATATTTTCATTTATATATCATCTGTAATCACTTTTTGCCATGCAATCAAATAAAATTTATTCCTTGATATTTTCTTATAGTTTCAACTAATCAGCAGTCTTCATCAGAACTATAATATTCAATCATATATGATCACACAATTAGTATATGTTTTTTTTCATAATTACATATTAATCTACATTTTAATACTTCTTTCTTATTATTTTTAATCCATTGTAAAAAAATGGCTGAAGAACATGACATGCAGATGGAAGGTCTTAATTTCCATTGGGATGTAAGAAATGTTGCTATGCATTGTACCTTAACTCTTATAGCTATAATGTGCAGCTACTGGCTCATACATAACAACAACATAAGTTTCAGATTAAAAGAGACATGCTTCTGATTAGTGGTAGCTTGGACATGTTTGGTATTATTTCTTTCAGGCTGTAAATGTTGCTATATGTGGCATCTCAACTCTTACAGTCATGATGAACTACTAGTCCATGTGTAATAGTGGGACTGTCAAAAGAGGTCTCCTTTTGATTAGTAGTAGCTTGGACAGATTTGCCATTATTTTCTTTCAGTCTGCAGAATTACCCTTACTGGTTACTTTACATCAATTCATTTTGGCTACATATTTAATATCATGTATATAGTGAAGATCCCATTTATTAATTAATTTACATCTATATCAATTGTTAAAAAATATTAAATTTAGGTAACATGTAGATATATACAAATCAATGCATGAAAGAATAAGATATGAAGAGAAATTATGATACCTTCAGAAGAAGCTAGCATATTGAAGATCAAGAATAATAAGAAAGAAGTATCTTAACGTATGTCTATAAATAAATATGATAAAAATATGTGCTAATTGTATGGTCATATAAATTGGAATATTGGAGGTCTTATGAAGACTGCTTGTACGTTGAAACTGTAAGAAAATATCAACAAATAAATTTTATTTGATTGCATTGTAAAAAGTGATTGAAGAAGGTATATAACTGGTAATATATAGATATATAAAAGTCAATGCATAAAGAATTGAGAAATAAAGTAAAATTATAAAAGACTTGGTCATAGCATATTAATGAAACCATGTTTAACCTGCTCCAGATATCATTGTATAAACAATTAGCTTATATTGCAAACTTAAGAGCTAAATGTTTTTGAACTTAACTTCAATCTGCTGCCCAAACTTCACATGACAGCCTAAGCAACTTATCATTTGTTTATTTTTTGTCATAACATACTTAAATTAAAAAAGTTATTGTGATGGTTATTCATATTCAGGATTAAATTATGGCAGTGTTATTCAAATGATTATTCATGATGGTGATAATGATTCTGTTATATATAAAATAGACACACAGCTCAAAATTAAACTTAATGATTGAGAATATTATTGGTCTAGTAATTTTGTTTGAGATCATGATTACTTACAAAATAAATAGTATTAACAAGTGCTTAGATAGTTTACAACAGTATTAAAATTAATCCATATATAATAAATGCAGTGTTGTTTTCAACTTTACATGGAACCTGCAGTCTTGACCAGTGACACTCTCTACTTTAGTACATTACTTCAACCAATGCAAAATGATCATTCACATTAGCTACTCTGGATGTATATAAGGATTAGGTAATCTAGTAAGCCTTTCAAACAAGGGTGAAACAATTACAAACCAGATGTAAGTGCAGTCTCATTTGGATACAGCCTAAATATCTGATTTGGTATTGGGAGATCCCAGGTTCGATTCTGGTGCTTGCAGTTCTGCATTAAAACTTCTTATAAACTCCTGAGTAATAAACCATATGGATTTCTTGCCCTGTGCAAGCAGATAGTGTCTGACTTGGGCAGAAGGCCCCAACATTGATTTTGGAGTTCACAGATCTGGCACCCAAATTTCTTATAAATTCCTGAGCATTATAGTTACATGGATTTTTGCCCTTCAAGGTTTGGTGCAGAAGGCAAATCATCCAACTTAATTATCAGAAGGTCCCAGGATCTCTTCGGCACTTGTAGGTCTGGTACTGAAACTTCTTATGAACTTCCAAGCAATAATACCATGTTTTTTTTTCTTTTATAGGAGAGTCCATTTCTTACCCATTTTAAAAATTATGCAAATCAAAGATTTAAATCAAATGTTTGTAATATAGTGGATACAGTATTGTTTTCTAATTCATATCTAATATTTAGGCATGACCAATGAATCAAATGATGTTGATAAATACCACTTTATTACATCGTATGGGCTTTAAACTGAGTCATTGACTCATCCATAAAAGTTTGGATTAAATCATACATAAATGAAACTATGTTTACAACTGGACTATAATAGTTTCATCCTTGTTTAAAGAATATACTAGATTTTCTAATCATTGTATACATTCAGAGTAGCTGATTGAAATAATAATTTTGCATTAGCCAAGTAATTTAGTAAAGTGAGGAAAAAATGAAATGTTTATCAACAGTATTTGTTTCATTGGTCAAGGCAGAAATTGTATATGCATAAAATATAAGATTCTACAAAATAAAAGACATTAAACACTATAGCCAAAAATGTTCAACTTAAAAATCACGATTAACTAGTCGTTTGCAACATTACTTTTATATTAATATTGAATATATATAAGTGTTTGCTTTTTATTTTTTGTAATGTTATTTTAAAACCAAAATATCACATGACTCATGCAGCAGACCAGTTCAAGCTAGTCTGGGAGTAAGAGACAAGATATCCCTGGATATGGATCTAACAAGCTCTGCCATCTACTATCTACTGATTACTCAAGTTCACAATAGATGGCAGCAGTAAAATAGAATATATTTAAATTTGACTTAGTTGTTTGATGCATTATATCAAAAAATGCATTTTATATACCTAAAAAAGACAAAGTCTGTAAATGTTCTTAAATAGAAATGGCCCATTGATTTCTTTTGACAAAATTAAGATTCAAAATAATAATAATATCAAACATAAAAGTTTACTAAATTTCTTAGTTCACTTCCCCATCTTTATTTACCATAGATAGCTTTCATCAATAATCTTTCAGAAACAGAATGTGATAAATTCATATATACTAATGACACTGTCCTACTAGCCTGATGACGTCAATACCCACCTCACCTCTAGAAATAGCAAAGCCTCTTATTAAGAATAAGAAAAGTTTCAAAAAATAGGATATTTTTAATCTCATAAAGATGTAATATATTGTACCTCCCATAGAAGTCCATTCTGTTCAAGCTCTCTATCCATATATATATATATATATATATATGTGTGTGTGTGTGTGTGTGTGTATGTATAGGTGTATGTATTATAACCTTTAGCTTTGGCAGAAACTAAATGTTTGGTTAAATCTTTGTGCCAAGACACCTAAAAAAAAATGTATATAGCTTAATTTTGCTTTAAGTAAACTATTGTGGACATTTTATAAAGCTATAATTGTTACATGTTAGAGCTGTTATATCAGTGTGTATTTATTATCTCGCTGTAAAATAATTTTGACCCAGCTTAAATAATAATGAGTTTTGATTTAAATAAATGTTTCAGATGCTAAACATCTTTAAATTTTCATAGATAATTTCAATGATAAAAAGTGTAATTTAGAGTTTAAAATGCTCATTTAGTTTGTCAAGCGTTGGTGGCCTAGTGGTTAGCATAGCTGCCTTCCAAGCAGCTGGTCCGGGTTCGTTTCCCGGTCAACGCATTTGACATATGAAAAAAAAATGTTCATTTAGTTTTAATTTAACAGTAAAAATATTTTAAAAAGCTTATATTAATTTTTAAAGTTAAGAAACCAAGTTCAAACCTATATTTGGGTTTACTGGTATTGAAAACTAAAACTATAATATTTAATTAAGTTTCAATATAAAACAGAATATTCTAGTTAAATATTTTTTAAACTAATTTAATAATAAAAGTGTTTAATAAAGTTAGTAATTGAATTAGGATCTTCAATAGTTGAATAAATGGTGAATGAGTGGATAAATATTATACTTATTTAATATTATTTAGTTTAAATAATTTTAATTTTAAATCCTACTCTGAGATTTGGCTAGATTTAAAAAGTAGCAACTAATGGTATTAAATGTTGAATTAATATGTGATTGATTATAGATACGGTATAAATTTTATATTATTTTATTTTCGTCCTGGTTATTTTTTAATTTTTAAAAATTATTTTTATTCAAATCAGAAAGAAAAATTTTTAATTTATTTTAAACTTCTAGACAAAATTGATTTATTGCAAAGTTAAAATTTTAATTAAATAATTTTTAATTAACAGCCTTTCTTGTGATGGCTAGGTCAAGGATTCTACCTCTTTTCAATTTATTTCCACAACTTCATATAACCCTTCTTTTCAAACATTTACATTCAATAACAAATGCCTAATATTTTCAATTCCTTCCTTACATAATTTACAAAATAAACACCCATATTTTCCATCATATATCTTTACTAAAGACCGTTCGAGCCTAAACAATAAACTACTTTCCTACTATTACATAAATAACCACACCTAATATCTTTTATTCTATATATTAAACCTTTTACCCCAACTATTTCCACCCAACCCCTACTTTATAATAAATTTATCTTTACCCATTCCTTATACTATAATACCAATAACCCTAACACAACACCCATCTTTTACAAATATACTGATATAAATTCTTTACCAAACTTTTCATACATACCTTCCACCACTACCCCCTTACCATAACCCAATAAATACTATTTTACTATCTTTTATACCATAAACCAATCTACCAAACATTTATTCTTCACCCATATAAAAACCACCCATTCCCTAACCCTCCATACCACCAACACTTCCTACTTCCTTTACTTCTAAATAATCTAATACTTTTACTAACATATAATCACATACATATACCTCCACCCTCCATAAATTCTTACACATATTTATAAAAATAATTCTTTACAACCCTTTCTTTTTTATTACAATTTTTTCCCCATCACCAAATAATTTTCTATACTAAAATAACCCAAATAACTATACACCACACTAACTAATACTCCCAATAAAAATCTCACTTCTCCCCATATTAACATCATTATATTTATTTCTCACTAAATTTAACCCCACCACCCACCCTCACACCCAACAAACTCCATACTCTTTCACACAAAAATATACACCAAAAAAACCACAAAAACCCCTACACTATAAACACCCCAACTCACTTCATTCACCAAATACAACACAAACAAAAAGGAAAACCCCCACACATTTTAACTAATATTCTATACCCTAATTGATATATAAATAATATTTAATACAAAATACATAACCACCATCCCAAATCAAACACCAAAATTCTATTACTCTACATCAACTAAAACCAAAACTTTCCACACCATACCATAACAAAAAACCTAACCCACAACAAACCCCCACACCCACTACATATCCCTCCACCATTACAACTTACCACCATACAAAACTAAACACCACGTAAATACAACTTCTAACCTACCTTCTAAAAAACCTACCTTTCCCAACTCTTAAACACTCATTTAAAAACAGAAAAACACTTTCCTATACCTAAATTCATACACCCCCACCACTCCCCCCCACTCACCCATTAATTTCAAAAAAATATCATACTATATTCTTTCATATTTCTAATACACATTTACACTAACACTTTTCTATATTCATACAAACTATTTAATTCTCCTAAATCTTCTCTAAACTCACCTCCCCACATTTAAACCCCCCCTACATTCTCCTTTAATAAACCAAAATTTTTACTTCCACCTTCCACTTTATAATATCCTCCAACAATTTACTATTCAATTTCATTCTCTCTCTATAAAACTTTCCAACTTCTCTTTCGACTTTCCCTTTCTACTTTTCTTCCTATTCTTCCCTTATTCTCTCGTTCTTTTAACCACAGCCCGCTTTCGCCTTCTGGAAAAACTATTCAGAGGAGAGATTGTAAGTTTAATGGTAAATAAGTAGTCTGGTAAAATAATCTAATGACTACGGATATAAATAAGGTGAGACAAACACCTGACGTCAATCTACACCTGTTTCTCTTCAGTTTCTCAAGGTTCTCAATCAATTTAATTTTATAACACTTGAATTTTAAACTCTACTAAATTTTTAAAAAAGTGTAATTTCCATTAAAACATTTGTTTTGTATTGGTCAGTTATGTTATGCTAAACTTATATTTAGACACAATTATCTGACCACAAACACCAAAGTAACTGAAGTCTCTGTATCAGTTAATGGAATGGTAATATAATTTTTAAAAAAATGGTAATATAATTTATTACAAGATTTAGACTGGTATTTTAAAATTTGCAATGATGGAAAACTTCGAAAATTACTGTTACTGCTATTGCTACGATTGGAGAACAATAATCAATTTTAAAAATAAATTGAATGTCAATATCGTAATTAAAATTGCCAAGGAATCTAATACTATTATTCGCAAGAACATTATTCAAAAATGTTAATAATTTCTTAATAGCTTCTCCATAATATTTGCGTGACAATATTATTTGGAGTTTACATGGAATAAGGAGTAGTTTAATTTGAATAAGAACTACAAATTGACACTGCGAATATTTTTAGATGTTCAATAATAATTTAATTCTAAAAAGAAGAAAGAAATGGCTAAATATTATTTACTAAAATCATAATTCACTTGTACTGCAAGATAACTTTAAAACATGTTATTGCATATATATTTTTTCTTTCATGTGTCAAAGCCTTGACCGGGAAGCGAACCTGGGCCAGCTGCTTGGAAGGCAGCTATGCTAACCACTAGGCCACCGACTCTTGACATGCTATTGCATATTGTTTTAAAATAAACAGCAGTAAGATTTTAATTTTTTTTTTTAGTATTAAAAAGATTTTCGTTTGATCTCTTTTTAAAGAGGAAAGAAATAATTTATCTTCAGGCAGGATGATAAAATTTAACTCACTCCGAACTGTTTAATTGATAAAATGTGGGAATTTTGCAATGTTTACTTCCTAAAATGACAATACCAACTTAACGTGAGATATTGCTATTCCAATTAAGGAATTAAAATAAGTTCTTTTTTTTTTAAATTTTAATAACTTTATGAACCTGCACAAATGTTTAAAACTCATAAATGCTTTTTCTTTCTGTGCATTGCTATGGAAACCATTGAGGAGGTCTTCAAAATATAGTTAAGTCAAACATTCTCTTCTGCAAGTGTTCAAAAATGTTAATAAATAATAATAATTGAAGTGCTTTATTTTCCTATATGGTCTTGCTAATATTAATTTACAATACGTTGCACAATGGATTAATTTAATTTAACAAAGTAAGGGTTTATAATGCAGTACTATGAACATTTATTAGACTTTAAATCTATAAAAATGTCATTAATTTATTATATATGTGATATGTTGTACAGGATTAACACCTGCATTTATATGTGTAATATATGCAGGATTTGAACTCAGTCTTTCACATGACCCACAACTCTCAGTGCCATCTTATATTGCTGACCCACCTGATCACCCACATGTTGAAAAAAATAAATAATCACAAATACACATGTTTCGTGCTAAACTAGCACTCATCAGATAATAGAATGATTGAATTTATCCAGGATATCTAAAGATAGTATTTTAATAATATTATCTTATCCATATGTTGCAATCTCAACTCTCATCAGTGAAGCTATTTTTCAATACTTTCTAGCTTAGGAATTTTGGGAGTCACATGTTCCCATATTCATAGCTTGTGCTAACAGTGATGTTGTGCAAGCTTATGCAAAGTTGATGTATGCAAATTTATGCCAATTGTCTAGACCGCATAATGGATGTGTTTGTTGTCCACAAGATGCTACTGCCAACTGTCTTCTTCATATTCCAGTAATGAAGAAATGATCCAAGAATGAAACAGAAGGACATTATATGTGATAATATGTTGGAATATTTCCATCATCTACCAGTAAATGCTGAATGTATAAAAACATTTAAACTTTATTTAAATTTTCATATAGAAATAACACACAAATAGACCACTGTCACTCTTTCTGAGCAATGTTAATATGAAAGAACTTGAAATCACAGCCACAATTACTACTCCATGTCTGCCTAAAACAGACCTTTGCTATGTTGGTGATACATTTGTGGAATCGTCAGATGGTGAGGTATAATTACAATAATTCTGGATGCATATGTGAACATATCTCCTTCAATTAAATTCACAATGGAATTGGAACAAGAACAAAAATTGGTATTCTTAGATGTTCTTGTGTCAAGACTCTCTCAAGGCAAAGTAAAATATCAGTGTATAGGAAACCAATACACACCAGCAAGTGCTTGGCATATATATCCAATCATATCAGATGCACTAAATATGAAATTATACTATCACTATGGAACAGAGCAAAGGAACCTTGTTCAGAAAACAGTGATTTGGAAAATAAAAAAGATTCACATAGAACAAAATCCCATAAAGAATGTTTATCCATCAACTCTCATCGAGAAAATTTTTAATAGACAATGAAAAGAGACACCAAAAAATTCCAATTATTGGTAGTGTAGTGTATCCATACATACAAGGATGGAACACAAATTAAAGGAAATCTGCTGTCAATGCAACATTAGAACAGCTTCCTAAATCCATACTATACTTTGAGAAATTCTTACTTCTACCAAGCCTAAACTGGAAATGCTGAAGAACAAAAAAATTGCATCTATGAAATACCATTTGAATTTGGAAGGAAATATATTGGTGAGACCTGTCACCCTGTTGAACAGTGATAGTAAGAATACAAACTAATGGATAAAAGGGAAAACAGATGTATCTACCATAGTACTAATGTCCATGTGTTTTATTGGGCAAATACAAAAATATCAGTTACAGAGGAAAAGGTGCAAATAGGAAAATTCAAGAAAACTGCTCATATGATAATGACAAATAATCCTATACAAGTCAACCTAGTGTGGCAATCCACAATGTATGGAAGCTAATTAATCTTGCTTTTAGAAAAAAAAATTAAAAAAATTGCTAATTAACCTTGCTTTTGTGAAAACAAAATTTGAAGGATTCAGGAGGATTTGAACCAACTCTCATATATAAATATATGAATTTTCTGTTATCTACTGCCTTTGATGGGATATCTGAGTTGTTTAGAGTGTTTTTCTTAAATCCAATACTCAAGAATCTAAAGGTGCAAGCTTGACTGCTATGTGAATACTGTCACTGGTCAGGCCAGCAACACCTGAAGAAGAGTGAGAATAATACTATACTAACCAGTGTTGTCTTTTTGGGTGTTATTATTAACAAGTTGTTTTTATTTGAAAAGTTTAAAATTTTCTATACATTCAACATTTATTGATAGATGATGGAAATATTCCAACATACCATATCTAATATGCCATCAACATATACCTTCAGGCAAATAAGAAGGACATTATTATTTAATATAATTTACTTTATAGTAAAGAAAAAGGTTAAATTTATTTATCTTATGATTTTATAATATGTTACGATGTGTATATATTATATTTCATGTTATATGCTACATATCTTGCAATATTAAAGGTTAAAGTTCTCCAAATATTTTATTATATGAATAAATTTTAAAATAGTATGTGTCCTCTTTTAAAAATACGAACAATTTTAAAGGTATATTATGTTGCTATAAGCTGAATAAGCTGATGTATATTTTTATGATTTATTTATCATTATTACCTAATGTTAATAAAACCATATTTGGTATTTAATTGTGTTTATCATGTTTCACAATGGTTAGCTGTTATAGCATTTTGTTATAAGTAGTAGAATTATTTTGCTTATATTTAGGAGGGTTTTTACATGCCAGTATATTATATGGATGGTAGTTAGTCTCCATCATTAATTTTTCTAGCTTATTTTCCAGAAGGAATAAAAGCATTGGGCTCTCTCTTATTATTTGGTGTCCTGCTAGCATTTTATATGTCTACAGTGTATACTTTAAACATTGTAGTTAAGGTTCTTTCTATTTTAAGGCAGTTGCTATTTGGTATTTTGTCTCTGATGCATATTCTCATTATTTTCCCAGACTAGTGACAAAGTCCTATATCTTTTACTAGCCCTCAAAAGTAGGTGTGTCCTATGACCAATGCCCTCATACTTTTACTTTTCCTTACTTTATGATTATTGAAGATCATTGTCTGTAGTATTAGTATGTTTAATAAAGCATGTGTAAGATTTTAGCATGAGTTTATCTGGCATCTTTAGAGATATTATTAAGATAGCAATGAATTATACCTTACTTCTAAGAGAATCCTTGATCAGCTTAAAATGTGAAAAATATATTGTAAATATGTCAGTCCTATATTTGAGCTTTGCTAGTTATCAGGACTAAATATGATAAACAATTGGTTCAAAATTTTTAAAATTTATTTTGGGCATGAATAGATAATATATATCTACCTTATGACTTCACCAATGGATTAGAAAGCTATTATTATTAATATTATTGAGTATAAAAAATATTCATATGAGACACTACTATATGATGGTTTTAATAATAGTATGAAAGAGATCATAAGTAAAAACTTTTGATAATGAAATAATTCAAAAAGTTACTTTAATATAATAGATTATTTTGCTAACATGATGAATTATTATTATTTTTAATACGATGGATTATTTTTGTTAATCCAATGGAATGTATTTTTAATAAAGCAGTACGTCAATTTTAATTTTTGAACCTTCTGATAAATTTTGAAGAAGCAACTTTGAGAACATTTTTGATCTATGTGGCCTTAAAGATGGATCAATTATAAATTTTGCTGTTATTTTGCTGTAAACAAATATTTGTTATTGTTATTTAAGTAATTTCTCAAAGTAATTTCTCATAATCTTTTAATCGCATCATCTCACTTGTTAATCAGAAATCATCCCAATTATCAAACATAAATCATTTTAAACATTAATTAAAATTTTAAATGCTTATAAAAAGTTTTTACTATTATTTTTAATATATTTACTGTAAGAGTACATGACATTTAAATTTATAAATGTCACTATTTATTAAATTATTTAAACATCACAAGAAAGATGTATTTGAACAAGGCAAAACTCTCTCCACCCTGTGCCAACCAGAGTAATCAATGGATGCCAGAAGGCTTGTGCATAAAATCTCTATCTAGTGCCTACTCATCCAATATCCCCAGACTAGTTTCTGGCTTGTGGCCTTCATCAGTGAGAAACCTTGGATCTGAGAGCACTGCACCTAGATTTTAGGATCTAATGTAACCCTCCAGCAACCACCTTTTATCTTTACTTAACTATAAAACTATGAGAATAAAATTGGAAAACACAAAAATATTTCCAATCTAAGCTCAATAGCTTATATAATCATATGGGTCTGAACTCAATTCAGCATCCATACATTTTGGTGTCTTTGGCTCTTTAATAACCATAGTCACCACTATCCTATTAGGCAGGATTGGTGTTAAACCTTTAAGCATCACATGATCACATCTCATACTAGCACATAATTGTTTATAAACAAGGCAAAACTCTCCATACAGTAGTGCCACTGTGTGCCAACTAGAGTAATCAATGGATGCCAGAAGGCTTGTGCATAAAATCCCTATCTAGTGCCTATTCATCCAATATCCCCAGACTAGTTTCTGGCTTGTGGCCTTCGTCAGTGAGAGCCTTGGATCTAAGAGCACTGCACCTAGATCTTAGGATCTAGGTGCAGTATTTGCTTAATAAAATATTTTAATATATGAATTTTTTCTACAGTACAGGCTTTTTCATACCTGCACTCTAACATGTGTGTGATCAAGTGCATCAGCAGTATGAAATTGGGAGAAAAGTAAATTGGCATGTGAAAATAAAAATGAGACAATTTGCTCTACATAAATGAGAGATGATGATTTGGCCCAACTGATGATTGCTGGTTCAGCATAAAATGTATTTGAGGTTATTTGTCTTTTAATGTATCTTTATTTATATAAAATTATTTATGAAAAAAAAATGTAGAAATATGGAAGTTGTCTATCTATAATAATAAAAAAAACAGTATGAGATAGCATGGATAGTTGAGAGTCATGTGAAAATCTGAGTTCAAACCCCCTTAAAGTATTGCAATTTGTTTTGTCAATTTGGATCACTTTAACTAATTCAATTTGCATATTTCAAATCACTATACATGTTCATTTTACATCATTTTCATATTAAAAGATCATAATTATTATTATTATTATGATCAGATTCAATTTGTACAAAAACATTATTTATATTTAGAAGGTGTTAAGTAGATTTACTCTAAGATGTTTAGGATGGCTGCCAAATCCCATACCCATTCTTAATATATGAGAGTAATCCTAGCTTATTCTTTATTTTATTCTAAATTTAAGAGATCATGTTGTATTTTATTAAGTTAATAATAGTATTGTTATTGTTATAATTATGAAAAGATATTAGCTATGGGGAAGTGTATGTCTTATTTATTGCATTTTAACTAGGATTTCATTCGATATTGAATAAATCTAGAAAGTCAAAACGATTTATGATACCTTTATATAATTAGTTTTATAAATCACGTTATTAAATTTATTTTAATATTGAGATTTTACATTTAAAAGACAAATTTTAAGTGGCATAAATTTTAAAAGAACATTTTAAATATTTTAAGAATTAAATATTATCTGATCAAAGCAATGAGATGCTTCAAAGATGCTTGTAAGAGGATTAGAAGATCTTTACAAATTGATAGTTGTATTAGATCTAAAAGAATAAAACTTTAAATATAACCTTAGTAGCAAGTGTTTATAATACTAAGATTCTTTTGTGCATGATAGAGTGAGTTGAGATTTCTCTTCCTCTTAATTCTTAATAGTGTTACTTTGTATTTCATTATACTTTTATTATAATGCTTCCCCTGTAAATCTTGGTATTGTGACATAGATTACTATTTGTAGCTATAGTTAATAGCATTTACCATTTGTAGTTTTCTGTTTATGATTTAGCTCTATAACATGCAGTGTTGTTGATACTGTTGTTATAATACTCTCTTCTTCTCTATTCTTTAGATTTTTGTCTATTCCTATGGATCACCTTCCCTCAGGATCATCTTTTATCTGACAAAATAGATCAGTATTGAGATAAAAAAAAAAGGTGAACTTAATTTGTAAATTCATTTAGATGACTTCTTAGGAATTTTGTTTGTGAATTATTTGTTTGTTCTGTGAATAGGTTTTTATTTTCAGTGTTCTATATTTGATAAGCTGTAAAATTATTTATGTATTTATTGAAAACATTAGACAGATATATAAATATGCTGTAAAAAATGCATATTTAATATGAGCAGGTTATTTTATCTGTTTAATAATGTTTATTTAAACTTCTGTGAATTCATAATTTCATCTTTGTGGTCAAGTTGCAATCTTTAGTGTCTATATGAACATACTAGACCATATATAATGGTTGGATTTCCACCTTTATTGTTTAAATATGGTTGCCATGGCAACATATTTAAAATGTCAATTGTTAATGATATTGCTATTTGCTTTCATTTATGTATATAAACTATATATGTATCTATAATACATTTTAATTTTAAAATCACATATTCATATTATTTCTACCTTTATTGTTTAAAGGTTGCCTTGACAACAGATTGAGATTGTCAATATTGATATTGTTTAAGTGTAGACTGCTTTCATCTATTGATATACAGTATACTCATATCTATAATACATTTTAATTTTAAAACAGAAAAGCATGTATTTTCTAATGGTTTTTAAAAGATAACAATGAAGCACATACATGCCTGAAATAAACATAATGGCAGCCATTTTTTGAAAGATGATGTATTTTAGTGGTCATAACACCAAGCAGTCATAAGATCAAAAACCATTAATCTTTTTTTAACTGTTGGGAAGTGAATCAGCAGACTTTGTGACAGTGGATGTTGGAATATGGATGTTGGAATTCTATTGTATGTTGACTTTTTTATCTCAGTAATACAAAAGCATCCTAAACAATCTCAACCTAAGAAGGTTGCCTTGACAACAGTTTGAGATTGTTGATTGTTACTGACGTAGTCTACATGTTGACTGATTTTCTAATGATTACTTATAAATCCATTTATCTAAAAGCATTTTAATATGTAATTATCATCATTAGTAACCAAATATTGAAGTATACCTGAGTCTAATGAACCATAGCATTAATCTTGCAATGGAGGATAATAAAAAAGTTTAATCAAACATAAATCTAAAAAGCATCATATGATCACATTTCCTATACTAGCACATTAATTGTTGATAAACAGAGAAAAACTCTCCATACAGTATTGCCACCTGTGCTAAACAGAGTAATCAATGGATGCCAGAAGGCTTGTGCATAAAATCCCTATCTAATGCCTACTCATGCAATATCCCCAGACTAGTTTCTGGCTTGTGGCCTTCATCAGTGAGGAGCTTTGGATCTGAGAGCAAGATCGAGATGCAGTGCTCTCAGATCCAAAGCTCCTCACTGATGAAGGCCACAAGCCAGAAACTAGTCCTGGGATATTGGATGAGTAGGCATTAGATAGGGATTTTATGTACAAGCCTTCTGGAATCCATTGATTACTCTGTTTAGCACAGGTGGCAATACTGTATGGAGAGTTTTGCTCTGTTTATTAAATCTAACAAGCCTTATTTTTCTTATCTACTGAACATCACCTATAAGACAATATCATAGAAAGAGTTTTTTGGCAATGATGTAACCATCTGTAAACAGCTTCCCTACCCTTTGCATATCCTACTTCTGAGTACTGGGTCCCTATTTACCAAAAAGTTCAACCAATAAATTTCTGGATCTTTGATGAGCGGGTAATTAAAGATTGAAAATGAAATTGCACACACCCACACACCCAAAATCCCATTGTCATAGTAAAAATAACTGATAATATGAGAGATGTGTGAAGATAGTAAAGTAAGAAAAAAAAATAGAGAGATAACAAGAAGAACAAAGAGAGATAGGCAAAGATGTCTATTTGTATCAGCAACAGTTTTTAGATCTGGTTGCACAATTTAATACATATATAGACATGTTTTGAATAATATCCATCTTTTATATGTTAATTTGTAAATATGGTAGAGAGATCTTTTAAGCCATTCATAAACTTTTTCATTTTAATGTTTGTGGCTCATATCAATTTTCAAACAACTTTCAATGGATACTAAGATACTAGTATTCAGAATTTATTATATTCTAAAGTGGAGAAAACAAAGGCTTTAAAATAAATATCTTTAATATGTTAGCTAAACATAATATAAACATTGAGGAAAACTGTTGAGCAGCTGAAACTGTCAGTCTATGACTGAAAAAATAAGCAAATTGCACCTATTAACTGCATATGGAAAGCGATTGTGATTAATGTTATTACTTATATTTTTTTTCACTATCTCTACACCACCTATTGTAAGATTTAGGAACTAATAGTTTCCAGATGACAATGCTTAATTAACCATTATCCTGTACATATCTAGACTAGTTTCAAGCTTATGGTTTTCATCAGTGAGAAGCTTTAAATCTTGAAACAGTGTATCTAAGTCTTTAGAGACTGATGCCCCCCCCCTCCTAGCAGCCATAATTTATCTCTGTAATCAACCTAAATTGAAAAAATAAATGGTTTTAATATAAGCCAATTTGCTTGTATAATCATACATAACAGAAACCCAATATCTACATGTTCTGCTGCCCTTAGTTATTAGAAACCATAGTCACCTCTATCTCAATGCCAAAATTGGTATTGAATTCTAAAATGTCACATGACTCTGCAACATAATTCCAGCTTACATATTGCTGTTTTAGAAACATACATTTTATTTTACTACATCTACGCCACCTATGAGCTGAATAAAATCATGTGATATTTTATTGGATTTATATTTTATATAATGTGGAAAATAGAGAAGCTATCAATGCCTACATCTTAATTTTAAAAAAAAAATTCTTAAATTTATTTCACATTTAAATAATACAGATCTGTGTTTAATCAAAATGGTAAAATTAAAATGAGTATTTTGATGATCTGAAAATTATATGATGTTCAAACTCTAAAGCAACAGGTTAAGCTTAATTTTTGTCAGTTGGAAATTGATTCAATAGCTTTTATCATTTGGGTCAGCCACTGGACCACTGTACAGGAAAGCACATCCTGTTTTGCTAACATTTTATAAAAAAAAAAAAACTATTTCGTATTTGATAGATGAAATGCACAGGCTTATATATACCTGTGTCTATATATGTAATAGACAGGGTATGAGCACAGACTTTCACATGACCCACCACTCTCCACACTATCTCATAATACTGATACACCTGAACACACAGTCGAAAAGATCAATAATCACCAATATACGTATTTCATGCTAAACCAGCAATCATCAGTTGGTCCAGATTACCATCTCTACACATATATGCTACAAGTGCTCAGATATATATTAAGATAGCAAATCCTCCTACTTTAATGGACAGGCTTCAATGTACACCAACTCTTCAACTGTCCACCCAATTGAAAATCTGATGATGGGACGCTCAAATGCCACCCTTAGGCCGAGATTGTTGTCACACCCATGTTGACCTAAAGGTCAATCTGACCCCTCATGTACAGGACATAATCCATTAAATACATATACAAGGGATAGGCAGACATCTCTAACATGTAATAGATGAAATACACAGACTTATATATACCTGTGTCTATATATGTAATAGACAGGGTATGAGCACAGACTTTCACATGACCCATCACTCTCCACACTATTTCATAATACTGATACACCTGAACACACATGTGTTTAGGTCAATATGGGTGTGACAACAATCTCGGCATTAGGATGGCCTTTGAGGGTTCCATCATCAGATTTTCAATTGGATGAACAGTTGAAGAATTGGTGTACATTGAAGCCTGTCCATTAAAGTAGGAGGATTTGCTATCTTAATATATATCTGAGCACTTGTAGCATATATGTGTGGAGATGGTAATCTGGACCAACTGATGATTGCTGGTTTAGCATGAAATACGTATATTGGTGATTATTGATCTTTTTGACATATGTGTGTTCAGGTGTATCAGTATTATGAGATAGTGTGGAGAGTGGTGGGTCATGTGAAAGTCTGTGCTCATACCCTGTCTATTACATATATAGATGCAGGTATATATAAGCCTGTGTATTTCAGCTATTACATATTAGAGATGTCTGCCTATCCCTTGTATATGTATTTAATGGATTATGTCCTGTACATGAGGGGTCAGATTGACTTTAGGTCAACATGGGTGTGACAATAATCTCGGCCTCAGGGTGGCCTTTGAGCGTTCCATCATCAGATTTTCAATTGGATGGACGGTTGAAGAGTTGGAGTGTGGAGTAGATTGAAGCCTGTCCATTAAAGTAGGAGAATTTGCCATCTTAATATATATCTGAGCACTTGTAGTATATATGTGTAGAGATGGTAATCTGGACCAACTGATGATTGCTGGTTTAGCATGAAATACGTATATTGGTGATTATTGATCTTTTCGACATATGTGTGTTCAGGTGTATGAGTATTATGGGATAGTGTGGAGAGTGGTGGGTCATGTGAAAGTCTGTGCTCATACCCTGTCTATTTCGTATTTGAATAATTCAAATCTATGTTTAATCAGCATGATAAAATAAAAATATTTTGTTTCTCTGAAGATCGTGTGAAGTTCAAATACACAGGTTGACTTCCTTTTTTTCCAGCTGAAAATTGATCCAAAATCATTTAGTTTTTCAGTCTGTTCAACCACTGAATAGAGCAGTATCTTCATGTGACACAGCTTTAGAGTTCACCAGCCACATCTTACAAACCAGCTGTAATAATATTAAAACATTGCCAGAAGACTTGCGGTCATTAGCATGTACATATTATTCCCATCCAGCTAATTATTTAAAGCATTTTGGGAAATAGTAGTTTGAATAGAACTATGATTATCATTATGTTTAAACCTAAGCAGTTTACCTTCAGTGTATCATAGAGATATAAAAGAATAGTTCAAAAACATGATAACGGATAATCCCATTGTCAACTGAAATGATCAGCAGTAACCATAGTTACCAATCATAGGACACAACTCTCAATTGTATTGTTTGATGTGATTCACAAATAAACTATAAATGCAAATTCAACTTCAGATTAGTTGTTACTGTGCTAAAAGGCTTGGACAATCAAATAACAATAAAACAATCATAACAACCATCTGGCCATAAAGAACATGGAGGGTTGACCATAACTAATGATTGGACGTAAACTTCTAATACTCATTCCAGTTCTTGTTGAATCCAGTAATATTTAATAACTTATAAACAATTAGTAATCTGATGTTAATATTGAGAAAGTGAGGCAATTCGTGTCTATGATCAAATTATCAGGTCTATGTTTTTGGTTGCTGTTTAAGTAATGGTATTTACTGAGTAGCTATATTGCAATTAATTAACTTATGTCTCACTGTTGGATACCACCTATCTAATGGATAAGTTACCTGTGCCTAATCATCATCAAGAAAGATAGTTTGGGTCATGAATTATGCAATGTATTAGAAAAAGAGGGTGTTCATTTAGGTTGCTAGATTCACATTACTAGAAGTTAGGGTTCAAATACCCTTATAATGGCAATATATTATGTAACAGTGATTACCCAAATCTTTATAACTTTAGTTAATTTATATATAATAATGATAATTATCACCAGAGGACGCCACAATCCGATTGTGAAATGGGATAGAGCAGATTATGGGGAAACTTAGAGTGGGGAATGGAAAATAAAGTGGCTAACAGGTTTATCTGGGCATAATTGCTGAGATATTCTTGACTTCGTTTAAGAAGAAGCCACAATACATCTCATCACATCAATTGATTTTTTTACATCGATAATAACATTAGGAGTTATCAAAATAATTGTTAAAATACCCGTTTTTCGCAACTAAGTTCAAACACGACCTGGCATAATTTTTTAAAAAAAATCTAAACTTTATTTTTATAAATAAATATTGATAAAGTAGTTTCACTACCCATTAAATATTTTAATAATCTGTATTTGTTTAGAATTTCTCTCTCTTATTCCTTAAGGAGATTTTTAAGTCATTTCAAAATGAATCTGAATGTTTCATTATTAATGTCTTAACATTAATAATTGATAATTACTTTAATATGACAGTTACTGAAGGGTTTTTCAGTTGACTCAATCTCTAGACATTTGTAAGCCTGTAAATAAGAGATCTCTGAACATATATTATTTTTATATCAGACAAAATGGTAAAATAATATTTTGAAAGCTAATTTCTAAACCTAAAGAATATGCGATGAATTGTCATTTGTATTTTTAAATTACCATTTTTTTTTTTTATTTATTGCATTTTTTTTTTTTAGAAAAGAAAGTTATTTTACTGGTTAAATAAAATACCAGATATATGATCCTTTTAAAATATAGTGGAGCCGCAATAGCTACTATTTTGTTGTAAGCCTCCTCTGTAAATTGCCTACTATATTTTGATACAAGCCCTCTTCACACTCATCGTGCATCGCGTGCAATTGAGAACAAGTTAACTTTACCAAATTGCAAGCGCACAGTATGTTTCAATTTGCATATATATATATATAAACACTATTAGAAACCAGTCAACACTTAGACAATCCCAATATAGATAACAACCAACAATCTCAAACTGTTTATCAAGGCAACCACCTTTTCACAATAAAGGTGGAACCCCACCTTTATTAATGCTCCAATATATTTATAAAGACACTAAAGATTGCAACATGACCACAGAGATTGAAATTATTGGTACAAAAAGTTTCAATAAACCTCCTTAAGCAGGTAAATAAAACCTGTTCTAGTATGCATACACAATTTAATGTTATTGTATAGAACACATTCCAGTGGTATTATTTTATTCTGTGAGTAAAATCTCAATTTTTAGATTCATGAAAAATGAATTTAAAGCAATGCCTTAAAAACAGAACTATTTATCCAAATGCAACCATCTGTAGACATTTTTTATATTTACCTATAAATAGTCCTAAATTTGTCCATTTATATTTTCAAAAACAACATTGGTAAGTATATTCCTACCACTAAACATCACATGATCATCATTCTTTATGCTTACACAAGCTGAAAATATAGAAGCAAGACTCTCCATACAGTAGCATAACTTAGTGCAACACAGGGTAATCAATGGCTGCTAGAAGGTTTGTGCATAAAATCTCTATCTAGTGCTTAGCCATGCAATTTTCCCAGACTAGTTTCTAGCTTGTGGCTTTTATCAGTAGGAAACCTTGGATATGAGACCATTGCACAAACTTTCTAGCATCCATTGATTACTCCACTGAGTGGTGCAACTTTGTGGATAGTTTTGCCTCTGAGTAAAGTACATTCCTACTAGATTTTACATTAGCATGAATTATGAGATTATTTGTCATTATCATGAGCACAGCTTCTTTAATTTTAATTTCCTCTCATCCCAACATTATTGTATTCTCCAAATTTAACATACACAGTGTCAACCAGTAAAAAGATGGCTGTTTCAAGTTGCCTGCAATGCCATCTTTGAATCAATGCATGATTTACATAACAACATAGTTTAGTTATTCACTGCAAAAATTCTAAGATAGTACCATACCTGGATCATATGATATGGTATAGAATGTTACTGGGTTTTGTACCTTGGCCATGTATAATGGAATGAATACCATTTAATTAATTTATAATATATTTACTTTGCTTTACCAAAATCTATACTTTTCATTTAAAATATTTTCCAGCTCTGTAATCTTTTAATCAGTGCTGCCCTCTTTTTGGTTTTTATGACATTATTTGAAAACAATTACAAGATAAAATTTCAACACATTTTTATATTACAATTTACATTTTTTTAGAAAAATTAAAGCAAAATGTATATGCTAATAAAATTCTATACAAAAAGAAACAAAATCATGCAAGATTCTTCAAGATTAGTGCAATATTTCTTAAATTATAAAGTCACAAACAAACAAACTTTCACCTTTATATGGTAATATAGATCATAGACAATTCAATATTTTCAATGTATGATCCATTCCTGTTTAATTTCAAACTTATCAGAATAAATAGATTATAGTTATTTTAGATATTTTCCAATTTAAAAAACATACATGAAACTTTAGAATAAAATAATAAATAAAAAATTTAATTTAAAAAAATTGTATCTCAATATGAGATCCATGTGGAAGAAATTATCCGACTGTATTAGTGAGCAATTATACAATTGATTGTTTTCTCTTTTATTTCATTAAACACTTCCATGTTAAAATTTGATGAGAGAAAGTAGTTTGCCTTAATTTAATTAATATATTCAAAATCATTAAGATTTAAAGTAATAAAGCAATTTGTGTTTTTACTATCATATATATAAAAATGTAAAATAATAAAAATGAAAATGAAATTTTGCAACACTTATACATACACACATACCATTTTAATATATATATCAGTAGCATATTTTTCGTGGATCTAGTATTGAAAATTTTGTTAAAGAGATTGCCAAAAGTTTTAAAAATAAATTATAAAGATAATAGACAGATAAACAAACAGACAAAAATCAAACTTATAGACAGACAAGGAGTGATACAGATAAATTGATAGGCAGCTAAATAGTTAAACAGAGGCGAGTAGAAATAAACACATACAATTAGATAGATAGATAGATAGATAGATAGATAGATAGATAGATAGATAGATAGATAGATAGATAGATAGATAGATAGATAGATAGATAGATAGATAGATAGATAGATAGATAGATAGATAGATAGATAGATAGATAGATAGATAGATAGATAGATAGATAGATAGATAGATAGATAGATAGATAGATAGATAGATAGATAAACAGACAGACAGACAGACAGACAGACAGACAGATAGATAGATAGATAGATAGATAGATAGATAGATAGATAGATAGATAGATAGATAGATAGATAGATAGATAGGTGGGTGGGTGAGTGGGTGTATGGATGGATGGATGGATGGATAGATAGATAGATAGATAGATAGATAGATAGATAGATAGATAGATAGATAGATAGATAGATAGATAGATAGATAGATAGATAGATAGATAGATA